>JAOTJB010215870.1:0-31103 GCA_027123815.1 Erythroxylum minutifolium | reverse complement strand
AAAGGAGCGATTTGGCCCCGCGTGTCGTCACCCGCCAGTTAACGCAATCTTCGGCTTGATATACCGTGATCGTCGGACGGATATCCCCCTTCGCTTGTTCGGCGCGGGTTGTCGGCTTACCTTCGGGAAGGGTCGGGTAATCGGCGTAAACGCCAAGACGGCCCGTTTGAAGAACCTCACTTACGGAACGAATACCGAGTTTTTCGAGGCCAACGCCGGTTCCGGTTGCGTCCTTAACCACTAGGTCAAGTTCGGTCGGAACCTTGATCGTCGCCGGCTTAAGCGAGACCTGTCCGATAAGGCCTTGAAGCGTGCGGCCGGTTACGCCGTAGAATACGGAGCGGAGAAGATAGGCGTCAAAGCGCGTCTTAGCGAGACCCTTATCATGAACCGTAGCCCAAGCGTCCGGCGACGGAAGATAGGTTTCGCCCTTTGCTTTTACGGCGGCTTCGCCCTTCACTACGTCGCGAATTTTCTCGAACGTAGGTAGGCGTTCGGCAATCTCTTGTCGAATGTATTCGACGGGCGAACCTGCCGTACCGCCGGAAGGGTTTACCAGCCCCGTATTTTCGTTGATAGACGCTACTACGGCCGGTACGGCGGCAGGGGCTTGCGAAGCCATTGGTTTCCCCTCTAGTGCGGAAAGTGAACGTGGATCACCTTAGCGGTACGGTTGACGCCCTTCAAGATGCGATAGCGCACCATGTCGTAAATATGATCCTCCGCCGCCGTATCTACGTCGTCGGGGTTCTTTTCGTCGCGGGGCATCGTCGGCAGTAGTGAAATCGTAGCGCGGCAATTATCCATTATTACGAAGCCCGGTCCTTCGTTCCGAAGTGAAGCTTCCAAACGGTCGCGGACAAGCTGCAAGCCCACAGTGCGCGAGCCTTTCGCCTTGTCGGAAGAGGTCCACCTAACACCCAGGTCGGCCATTTTCTTTGCAATGGTTTCCGTAGACTTCTCCGTAACGTTGGCAATCTGATTGTCGGCCGGTCCTGCCATTGGTTGCGTCGTAATCCACTCGTATTGCATAAGTTCGATTTCGCGTTGCTTGATACCCTTGGCAACGTCGGCAGCGGACATTTTAAGACCCGTATTAGTGCCTATCTCTTTCGTTCCGTACCACTCGTTAATCATGATAAGCGTGCCCGCAGGCCATGACCGTTTCGAGCCGTCGCGCATTACGACTTCTTCGCCGTTGGATACCGTAAACCATCCGATGGCGAAGGGATGGGTTGAGCCCCAATCCATTGCCCGGTCAATAGGCCAGTTGTTAGGCACGACGAAGCGCGGAACGACATGGATAGACCGCTTCCACTTATCATCTAGTGCGCCGCCGGCTACAATATCCCAATCCCCGGCAAGCCATGCCTTAAGAATGTTTTCGTCCGTCTCTTCCATAAGACCGGCGACGTACTCAGGAGGAAGATAAGGGTTCTCGCGATACGTTCCGAAGATTGCCGTTTGCGTTCGCGTAATCTTTACGTCTTGCTTCGCCTTAGCGTCGAAGACCTCGAATTCAGTACGGACGATCTTGCCATTAGGCGCGGCGTCGATAAACTGCCGCTTTACCCAATTGTGGCCGGGGCCGAAGGGGTTCGTAGTCGAAATGACTTCCAACGGTATCGGGGGCAAAGGCTTACCGTTCGGCGTTGCGTAGATGACGTTACCGTTTTCGTCCTCTAGCGGAGGCCCGCTATTATGGCCGACACGCTTAGGGGTATGCTCGATAGGATCGAAGCCGGTTCGATTAATCGAAAGCATCTTCTTGTAAATCTTACCATGTGGGTACTTGGTAAGCTCGTTCCATCCTACGAAGGGGTATTCGTGGCCGTGATAGTTCCAATAGTCACTTTCGGTCTTGGCCTGCCGAAATAGAAGCTCTTCGCCCGTAGGCCATACCCATTTGTATTGCGACGTACTTTCGAGGAAACGCGCCTTGTCATCGAAGAGCCGAAATAGGCGCTTCGACTTCGTAACCAAGTCGTCAAGGTTCTTGTATTCAAGGTCGAAGATAATGCCGCGCCAATAGGTGCCGTAGCCCAAGCCCACGCGAGCCTTGAACCGCATCAACTGAATTTCGGTCTTGCCCCATCCGCGCCCGCCATGCAACAGGACGTGATTGCAGGGCGCACTAAGCCCTAGCTCTTGCGCACTTCCGGGGATGGGCTTCCAAACTACTTCCGTAGTCGGTTCAAGCACGGATGGACGCATGTTCGATTACTTTGCCTTCTTGGGCCTGCCGAAGGAGCCCTTCTTGCTGCTTAATGGCGTGTTGTTCCCAAGCATCAACCGAAGGGGCCATAGGGTAAGCCATAACCTTGTTGACCGTAAGGTTATTGTTGGTTATGTTGCTTCCCTCGCGAGCGATGTAACCGCGAACGTCGGCGAAGAGCTTATAGTATTTGAGCTTGGTTTCCTTATCCTCGATACTTTGGGCGTCCGTAAGGATGATCGCCGCAAATTCATCTTGCGAGGGAAGGCGAGCTTGTACGCCAAGCGTAGCTTGGGCCTGGGCCATGAAATCGAGTACGGTTTGATCCTGGGACCAATTCATAACGATCCACGACGCCTTACCCGGATGGGTTTCGACCGTGCGAGCGGCCCCGTAGGCGTCATTCGGTGTCCTCAGAAACGCGAGGGCGAATTGTTGCTTAAGGGCAATGGTATCTTCGTTATCCGGGTACATGTCGCGAAGGTAGCCTAAAGCCGTTCTATTAGCTAGAGGCCTCGCTATCTGTTTTCCATTTCCGAATAGCGTCTACCTGGGCGGAGCATACGCCTAGCGAAGCCTCCGCCGTATTCTTGGCCGCGATGATATCGCCGACCGTCGAAATGGGTCGCGTATAGCGGCCGGGGCAGGGGATTAGGAGGCTATCGGGCGGGGACAGCATTACCAGTTGCGGGGGCGCTGGCTTTGCCGCCAAGCAAGAGCTTAAGAGCATCGGGCAAAGAAGTAGCGAGGAAATTTTTAACATCGGGGTTGCTGGCCTCTAGTTCTGAAAGAGCCGTCGTTTGTGCTTCCGTAGCGGCTTTAAGCTCCGCTAGCCCCTTTGTTAACTCAGTAACTACGCGGTCGTCAACCTTCCTTTGCGAAGTAAGACGGGTTATGCTGGCGGCTTGTTCTTGAATGGTCTTTGTCGCCGTCGTTAGTTCAAGCTCTTTGGTTTCGAGTTGGTTCCGAAGAATAACAACCATCGCTCCAAGGACGATAACAACCAACACGAAAACGCCGTACACAAGAGTTTGAACTTTCATGGAAATCCGCCTCGAAACCGCCGTTGCTTGTGGGAAAGCGCATCGTTTATGCGTTGTGCATGTTCTTCTTCACGCGCCGTAAGCGTCATGCGAAGTTCGATGGCCTCGATTAGTTTGCTAGCGGCGATTTGGTTTTCCCTTACCGCCGCCGTAATGTCGCGAGTGACAGCCCGTAGGGCTTCCTTGTCCTTACCGAGTACCGCACGGATCAAGCTCATATCTTTCCGCCTTTAACTAGGTTGTCTGTCAACCGGGTTAGTGCAGCAGTATTAGCTTCCAATGCTTTGGCATTCAGGATACCGATATCAAAGACCTGTTGGCGAAGTGCCGTATTCTCTTGATAAAGCCCTCGAATAGTCCATACAAGGGTGACTATTATAACGCCCGGTAGTCCCAAGTTTAGGACTACCGAAATGAGTTGCGTAACTACATCGCCTTGCATAGCACCTTACTTTGCGTAAGTGCGCCAGGGGTGCAATTCGAAATGCGGCTTGTCCCAGGCGTCGGAAGTGGTCTTGTTACCGTCCCTGTTGAAATCCCCGCCCCAACGGATTTCAATGCCGATTTCCTTCGCGGCTGCAAACATAGCGTCGGAAATCTTCTTCCATCCCGTAACCATGGCCGGGTCGCCCCAGGCCGTAAACGGATACGGAATAACATCGATTGCGCAAGAAGGCATTTGATTGTGCGCCGAATTCGGAAACGAAACTTTCGTCGTCTTGTTGCGAAGAGCTTCGTCCTGTCCGGCCCTGTCCCTATGCCCACAAATGACCGTAAAATCCTGCTCGCCCTTTGCAAGCGCAATTGCGGCCACCTGGGCAAGCAACGGATGAACGTTGACAAGGTTCCCCTTGGATCGAGCCCCGAATACGCGCGTCATGTCTACCCCCTGAGTATGGTTAATGCGGGCAAGGATACGCCGGCCCCAGGCAAAAAGAAACCCGCCAAATCGCGCCCCAGGTAGGGCAATTGGCGGGTCTCTCACCATCGGCGACGGTTGCGGAGCCTCGATAGCAAAAACCCCGCCAGCGGTCAAGCTCGCGGGGTTCCTGAAAGGGGCGTGTTGGGCCGTTAGCCGGGACTAACCGGCACGCCGCCGATTACTTCGTACGCGAGACCCAGGCACCGACGATTTCGGACGTGCTGCCGTCTTCGGCCTTCACGATCTTCTTGCCTTCGGTGATCTTGAATTCGCGTTCGAATTCGTTGATATCGCGCACCTTGTCGACGGTGCGGAAGGTCGGCTTGCCATCGGCACCCAGGACCGGCGAACCATCGGCGTTCTTGACGACTTCCTTCGCCTTGTAGGGGCGTTCGCCGACCTTCTTCGCGTAACGGCTCTTGGCCGTCGAGACGGTCGAAGCGAGGCTTTCCCAGGGCTTCGGACGGGCGGCGGTCGCCGGGATGAAGAAGCGCTTCACCTGGACTTCGCCGTTTTCGGCCTTCGTCGGCGCGGCAAGCTGATCGAACGGGTAGCGAGCGGCGTTCTGCGAAGCCGGCGAGCGGGTCGCGACGGGCATGGGGCCGTCTTCGATTTCGAAATCAAAGCCGCCGGCCGGTGCGGAGCCGGAGCCCTGGGCAGCGTTGGCGTTCGGATCGGCGGAGTTGTCGGCGTTGCCGGCGTTCGTCTGATCGTTCATGGTGAGGTAGTTCCTTCCTGCTTCGGTGATGCGGGTTGCGATTGCGCCCTTGTCGTCCTTCATATCGCCGTTGACTTCGACGTAGGCCTTTTCCAGCCATTCGGCCGACACTTCGGCGGGAACGTAGAGGAAGAAGGGATCAACGTTCGAGGCTTCGGCCACCATGGCGAGGGTGATTGCGGACATGGTTGCGAGCGGGGCGACGGGGGCAGTTTCTTTCGGCTTCTTTGCCATGGCTTGAAATCCTTTGTTGCGGGAAACTCAATTTCAATAAGGGGAACCTATAGCCCTAGTTTCGGGCCGTCAACCCTAATTTCGCTTCTTGCCGATAAAATCGCGATCGGTAGGGTTAATCATTTCCCTACGCTGCCGCTCAATTTCGGCTTGGTCCTGCCGGAAGTTTTCATGAGCGAGCGCCGACATAGCTTGCACCGATGCGGCGGTTTCATTGAGGGCGCTCGCAATGTTGCCGAAGAGTACGGCAATGTGGGTAAGGGCGAAGAGGGCGTAAGATACCTTTTGTTCCTCCGGCATTTCCTCGCCTTCAATGGCCTTCACCAAGCCCACAATAGAGGCGGTGGCCTCTTCCGTCGAAGCGTGCCGATGCTTGGCGTTAAAGTGAATGCTTTCGAGTTCTTCGGTAAGCTTCGTCATTGGTCGTATTCTCCGTTGATATAGGCCTTTAGGGCTGTTACGGCTTCCCGCCACGTATAGCAAACGGCTACGGCGTAGTGGGCCGACGTAAGATATTCATGGTAGGGGGTTTGGGTTTCGGAGGCAACACGGCCCTTAGCCTTGCCTGCCGTTTTGGTGCGCTTCATTTCGATAAAGAGGCCAGCACGGCGCGGCGTTGTGATCGGAACGAAGATATCAGGAACCCCAGGCTTGACGCCTTCGGCCTTAAGCTTGCCCGCCGTGATTTTATCGCGCTTGCCGCCGTTGGGGATAGCGAATATCCAAGGTAACGGTGATTGATTTCGGATACTCGCCGGATCAACGGCAGGAGGAAGCCCCCCGCCGTTAGCCCAAGTGTCGGCCGCGTCGAAGCCGTGCATATGAGCTATGGCGAGGTAGCCAAAGAAGGCCCGTTGCTCGCCATGCTCCGAACCCGATTTCGCGAGGTCATCGGGCGTCATGATGCGTCAATCTTATGCGCTACGGCGTGAAGAAGACCGACCGACGTATGGTAATCCGGGCAAGCTTGCCGGAAGCTCGTCATTGTTTCGCCGCCGCCCCTATTCGAGCGCATACATACGATTACGGCGTCAAGGTTCGGGAATTCGCCGCTATCGATAGCGCGCAAAGCGTCAATGATCGCATCGCGCGGTTTCCAATCGACCATATTACCGGACTTGTTGCCCTTAAGTTCGGTAATAGACGGTGGTTCACCTGCGAAGTTACGTTCGGCGTTGATCGCTTCTTCGTCAATCGTTTGAAGACGGACGGAAGCAATTTTATCGTGCGCAATCTGTATCCAGTGCGCCGCCTTGTAGAGGTCAAGGAGTTCTTCGCCCGGCCGGGACTGCTTACCGAACCGGGCAAGGTAGCGTTGGGACTGCTTAATGCAGTCTTCGACCGTGTATTCGGTGGCGGGGTCCTGTCCTTCTTCGCCGTACTGCTTTATCACGTAATCGCGAATGTGATTGCGAACGCGAACGGCGAAGGTTAGCCAGCTTTGAATTTTCTTGCTCATTAGCGGTTGTCTCCGTCGCCGGACAGGGTGCCGCGTTCGGAACGGCTGGCGATTTCTTCAAGGTTCGTCGCCATGACTTCGCCGATAGTGGTTCCGATTTCGGCGCACGTTGCGGCAATATACCAGAGATTACCACCAAGCTCCTTGATAATAGCCTGCTTGCGCTCTTCCGGTACTTCGTAGGCTTCGAAGGAGTAGGCGTTATCCCCCTCATGCGTCATTGCAATAACGCCGTCGTCGCGAAAGGCCTTCTTAACCTTGTTCTGTACTTCGCCAGCCTCGCCAAGGCCAAGAGCGCAATACATGAGGCCGAAGGGCGTACCCTTGCCGGGGTAGATCGCCGACCGTACGGCAAGTTCCTGATACCAATCGGCTACGTTGCCGTTTTCGGGGTGACGGTTGACATGGGCGCGGAACCGGCGAACGTCATCGCCGACAACGTGATTGATAGCCGGCTTCGCTTTCGAATGGTCTACGGCCGGAACGAATTCGGCCTTTTCGATATTCGGGAAGGTGCCGTTTGCCTTCTCGATTTCGACGCATACGTTTTGACATACGGCGTCCGGATCAATCGACCTTTCGCCCATGCACATGTTTTCGATACGAGCCTTGACGATTTCGTAGACCGTAGCCATCGGAAGATTGACGCGAGCCGCGCCGCGTGCGCCTTCCGGGTTATTGAAAAGCTGTTTCATGTCTTGGGTTCCTTCTTCGGAGGTTGTGGGCATAGCCTGTTTTCGAGTTCTCGAAAGGCCTTCCATAGTTCGCCGCGCCAAGGTTTAGTCGTCGCGAGCATTGTCGTATGGTCTTCGCCTTCTAGTATCTCGCCGTCTACGGTAACGGCATAGAAACCTTCGGTCAATAGCGCCCGGAATTCGGCGACTACTTCACGGTTCGGGCGATCATCCATTTTGTTTGCGAGGGCGGTAGCGTTGGGGGCGATCTACGCTTCGCGGCTGGCGGAGCATACCCACAGAGCGAGTGCAGGCCCCGCAAGTCGAGCCGAAGTTAGGATCGTCGGGGAACGTGGCCCGGAATTTCGTAAGGCTCTTCGGATTAACGTAATCCAGGCCATCAACGTTCACGCCAGAGAAGCGCCCGCACCAAATGGTAGCGGGCTTCCCCTCCTTGCCGCCTTCGCGGACTAGGTGAATGGTCTTGTCTTCGGTCATGCGAAGCCCTTGGGGCGGAAACGCGCGTCCAGATGGGTAATCTGGTCCGATGACGGAGCGGCGGTAGCTTCGCGAAGAAGACTTTCGCCCTTGGCCTTGAATTCGGGGAGAACGCCGGCTTTGACAAGATCGCCGATAGTCGAAAGTTCTTCCGTAGGCTTTTCCGCCGGAAACAGGAGGGCGGAGATATCCGCCCCGTAACGCTCTTCGGTTTCCCCGGCGGCGATAGCCTGGGAAACGTCGGCCTTGCCGATTTCGTAAATCGAGTGTTCGGCAGCGGACAGCGCTTCCAACGTCTTGTTGGTCTCGTAGAGTTCGGCGGAACGGTCTTCGATTTCCTGCACAAGCACGTCACGCCGATGCATAAGCCGGGTAATCGAGGTATTGAGAAGGCTACGGGCCTTCACGAAATCTTTCGGAGTTTCGGGGGCGGCGAGCGCGGCGGTGATAGCTTCGCCGGCCTGGGTAAGACCATGGCCGTAGATAACGGGTTCTTCGGCGAGACGGTCGGTAGCTCCTGCAAGAAGCTTGTTCATAAAGGTTCGCATGTGTTGTGCCTTTCTGGATACGAAATGGCCGTAGACAGTTACGAGCTATCTACGGCCGGTAAGATGCGGCTGGTAACTCTTCACAAGAGACACGAATTGAAGCTTAAGGGCTACCTCTTGGTTATGGTGGCCGGGGGTCGGATCAAACCGGGCTTCGCAACGAGGCTACCGGCTCCGACAAGCAAACTCTAAGCAAAGAAAAAGGGGGCCGTCAAGCCCCCTTCTACGGAATGGTTAACGCCTCGACTATTCGGCTCGCCGTCCGATAAGGCAAGTCATGGCGTTAGGAAGAACCCCCCCATGCGTAGTCCATTCGACCCCATCCGCACTCAGGTTAACGTTACCCGGAGGGGATGCTTGTGCGGCGTGCAGCAAAAGCTTCGCCTTTGTAGAGTAAACCATTCTTTGCGTGGCCGCGCTCACTTGATAGTTGACCGAAGGATTATCCGTAATCCAATTAGTCCCCCCATCGTCCGAATGCTTGAAAATATTACCCGGAGCGGCGGAGAGCCCTCGCATCCCTATTACCGCCCTTCCTTTGTCGGGAAGATACACGATATTGTTTCGGGTATTGCCTCCGTAGAAAGCTTCCGAAATATTGGTAAACCCTCCGGTGCCCGTCGTGGACAACAGCTTTACCGTAGGCGAGGCCGAAGAGTTCGTATTGATAATTAGTACGCCCTTCGGTCCCACAGGCCCCGCGAGGCCGGGGGACACGTTGCCCGGGCTATTGACCGTAGCAGTCGCCCAAGTTGTGAGGTCTTCCGTACGATGGAGCGCGATTTGCAGGGGCGAGGAACCGCCATGGCTAACGGCGTATAGCCGTGTATCGTCTCCCGAAAGAAAGAACCCTACAAAACCGCTAGCGAGCGCTCCGGTGATAGTGCCCCGGTTCGTCCAGGTGATACCATCCGGGGACGTAATGACGGTCGCCCCTTGGGTAATGTTACGCAAAGCGACGAATAGCCCGAGTTTTCCCCAAAAGACGACGTTGTTTAAGGTAATATTGCCGACGTTACCCGTACCTACCGGCGTAAATGTCGAGAAATCAACGCCGTTTTCACTGCGAAGAAACGTGTTCCCCATGAAAAGAAACACGCCGTTTCCATACGCGCCGCTGTAGATGCTTCCGCCCGTAGTGGCGCGCGTACCTTCGTACCAATCCTTTCCGTTAAAAGAATAGTGAGGCGGGTTAGTATCCCCGATAGCGACGAAATTAGGGATAATGTCGCGAACCTTTGGGCGCATAACCCCGCGTCTTACGTTCTTGTGCCGCAATTACGCCTCCATATCGCCGGAAAGGTCCCATTCGTTCGTCCCTACCTTAGTAAGAACGAAAGTGGCGTACTTAACGGCCGTGAGCGAGAATTGATAGTTGATCGTAACGCCCGACGCCGGAACAAGCGTAAGAAGACCATCGCCCGCATTGATGCATACAAGCGTGGTCGTCTGCCCTTCCGCCGTAAACGGAAAAGCTTGGTTCGCGTTAGTTTCGAGGGTAATCGTTTTCGCCGAAGCCGATGTAAACCGATGATACTTTTCGGCGTTGGCCGATTGGAAAGTGTGGGTAGTTCCCGTCACGGTAAGGATTGTCGTAAGGGGAGCCGTTCCGGTATCCCCTTTGTCGCCCTGGGCTCCCTTGTCGCCTTTGTCCCCCTTTGCCCCGACGGAACCGGCAGGGCCTTGCGAACCAGTATCCCCCTTATCCCCCTTGGGGCCGGGATCGCCTTGCGCGCCCGTAGCGCCGGGGTTGCCTTGGGCTCCGGCGGGACCTTGCGCACCGGCCGCGCCTGGGGCTCCGTCATTGCCGGGGTCTCCTTTGTCGCCCTTGGGGCCCGTAGGACCGGCCGGACCCTGGGCACCATCCGCACCATTCACGCCGTCCGTACCGTTATCGCCAGCGGGACCGGCGGGGCCCTGAATACCCACAATAGGGCCGAAGTCCCGCCACGTCATGCCGCCCGTTTGGTCCCACATAAGCAGATGGCCGGACTTGTCGCCCGCAATCGAGGCCGGAAGGGATTGGTTCGAACGGTTGTCCCCTTCGGCGACAACGAGGAAAATCCAATCAACCGCCGCCGTTTGGATGGCCGTAATCTTGGCTTCGTCAATTTCGCCGTACTCGTTGGGGATGGCCGAAGGGCCGGGGTTGCCGGTATCGCCCTTTGCGCCTGCCGGTCCTGTCGCACCCGTAGCGCCTGCCGCGCCTGCCGAACCCGTTGGGCCTTGGTCGCCGGGGTCGCCTTTGTCCCCCTTATCCCCTTTGTCGCCCTTCGCACCGGCAGGGCCTTGGATACCCTGGGAACCCGCTGCCCCCGTAGGACCCGCGTCACCCTTGAACGAAGCCTTCGGAACCAATAGGGGGTCTTCGTCGGCCGAAGCTCCTTGGTTGCGAATGCCGACGACATGAGTAATGTTTTCATAGGTATCGGTGCCGAAGGCGGCAATATTCTTTTCGGCCATTTAGTTGCCCTTCCATGTGATGAAGACGCCGCCCCTCGCAACGATGCGAACGGAGCCGGCAGCGGTGATGAAATTGCCGTCGTATTCGGCGTTGAAATAGCGAGCCGCAAACGTATTAACCCCTTGGGTTAGCGTAGCGCTGCCCTCGCTACCTGGGAAGTCGCCAACGGCTTCCCAATGGTCCGTATCCCATACGAAGGAGACGGTATTGCCGTTTGATAGGGCAATTTCGAAATCGGCTTCGGTGAACCACTCCGGTACGTTGGCAACGTCCGAAGGAAGAAGTTGGTTGCCCGTAGTGAGAACAAGCCAAATCGGCCGAACCTTCGGTTTCCCTGCCGAAGGGTCGCCGCCCAACTGCCGGTAAACGAGATAATTCCGCCAGTCTACGACGTTCCGTAGCCAGCGTTTGACGCGGTAGGATGATCTTGCCAAGGTGCAGCCCTCTATTTGCGCGAAGCATAGATGAGGGCTAGGGCTCGATCAAGGGACAAGGAGGGCCGGAGATACCCACAGAGCGGCGTTTCGCGTCCCAGGCGGCAGAATGGGGGCCTCCATCCGGCAAATCCCATAGCTCGCCCCTGGGGCGGCGTGATCGTCGGGTAGCTCTTTCGCTATGAGCGCCACCAGGCGAGGCCCTACCTTATCGGCTTCGGCCCACTCTACGAAAGGACCGGCGAGAAGACGGAACGTTACGCCGCTGTTGTTCGCCTTGGACGGAGCGTGATAATAGACGTAGAAGCCGGCTTTCATTCGTATTCCTCCAATACGCCGCGTACTTCGCCTACGGTAAGTTCGGCGTCAAGACCTTCAAGGAACCACATAAGGTGGCGCTTGTAGTTCAAGATTTCGCGACGGCTGGCGTTCGCCGATGTAAGTATCCCATGACCTGTAGGGGATATGGCGGCGTTTTCGAGGGCTTCGATAATATCTTCGGGGTTAGTCATGGTCCCAAGTCCTTATCCATTCGTATGACTTGCGCACTATAAGCCCTATTCCGAAACAAGCAAGGGCCTTAATTCCGGTAAGCTCTTCGATGGCGATAAGGGTTAACACGATGATAACCGATATAGCTATGGCTAATACGAAATCGTGTACTTTGTTGTCGGGCATGGCTATTTCCCAAATAACGGCGGAATGCCGGTTTCAGTAAACGGATAGAACCCGTACATTTCGTTGCACCGGCCTAGCGGAAGCCTGTGGGCAGAGTACGAAACCGGTTCAAGCACGGCTTCGTGATCGCCAGGGAACTTTGCCCGATACCACGGTACGAAGGCGTCACCGGCAACTTGCAGGGCTTCGAGCGTCGGGAACGGCCCAAGAACGGGCGTAACGAAATCACCGTCGCGAGTACGGCGCGTCATCATGACATAGTAACCGGTTATCATTTCTTCGGCTCTTTCTTCGGATAGAATTCGAAGCCACAATTATGACAGAAGCGCACGGCGTTATACATGACCGCGTAGCACTGCCGGCAAACTTTTACCTTCGGTTCCGTTTTGCCATGCCGCGCTTGTGGGGTATTTGTCGCCATGGGGCGTTGTCCTTCTTCGGTTTGTCTTCGCGAATAAGATAGATGGGTACGCTATCGTCTACGGGCATCGGTTCGCGCCTGGGTTCGATGAAGCTATCATAGACGATATGAGCTTCGTCCGTAACAAGCATATCGAATGCGGCCAATATCCGCGCCTCATGGGCGGCATAATCGGCGGCGCGCAATTGCTCGATAAGCTCCGGCCGGTGCGAAGCAAGAATTTGCGCATGAAAGACTTCCGCGTAAGCAGTAAGAGAACCGATAATGATTATGTCTTCGGTCATAGCCCTATGGTTTCCTGCCAATAGTACCGATAGTCATGGTTCTGTTTATCCGGCGTATGCCACCCGGCTACGAACCAAACTTCGGAGTTGTGCGGGCCGTAGCCGAAATCATAGAACCATGTGATAAGAGGCATATCAAAGACCAATCGTTTCCTGTTGAACGTATGCTACCGGAACGAACGCCGAAAGGGAAGCGAAGGCGTTTACCTCTTTGCGGTAAAGGTAAATGCAGCCGTCCCGGCGGTCCCTGCCCACAAATAGACGGTCCCAGGTCGTCGGCCACTTGATTTCAAAAAGGGAAACTTCGTCGGTCATTGTGCGAGGCCCTTAACGAGTTCGGAAGCGAAGGCGCGGGCTTCGGCCTTCATCTGGTATTCTTTCATTTCCATGCCGGAGAAGAAAGCGATTACGGCAATGAAGCCGACAATTACGAGATTTGTAGTATCCATGGGGGAACCCCTCCGTTTCTGATAGCTACAAGGTAGCGGCCAAAAGTTACGGAAGGGTTAACGGGCTTAAAGATTGCGACCGATGGAAGCGAGGCTTTCGATAACATCGTAGAGCTTGCGGGCGTGTTCTTCGGCGGTAGCTGTCCGGGTGCGGAAGTGTGCGGCGTCTCGCCTGGCTACCTCGAATTCGGAAGCCATCCGGGCATAGATGGCGTGCCGGGGTCTTCTACACGTTCGTCTTTCATTAGTTCAAACTCCTTAAGGGCGTGAAAGCCGTTGCCATGAAAGAGGGCGGGTTATCGCCCTCGTCGGTCTCTTTGAAGCGGAGGAAGCGGATACCGCCGACGCGAAGCGTAGCGGATACGGTAAGCCGCATCCCGACTTCTAACATAACAGCCTTATCGCCGTAGACGTTATACAAATCGGTATGCGAGCAAATAACCTTAGCGCCTTCTTCGAACATGGTTAATCCTTTACAGACTACGGACGATCTTAAACCATTAGCGAAAATCGGTTCTACGGCCCAAGACCGTATGCCGGTAACGATGGGCGAGCATCAACGCTAGGCAAGCATCAACTACGAGCATAACCATCGCCCCAAGCGTCCAGAAGGTGTAGAGGGCAAGGGCCACGATTACGGTCATTTGCGTAGTTTCCTTTCGAATTCGGAACAACGATACTCTACGTATTCGGCCAAGGGAAGGCCGGCCGTGTCGCATTTGTATTCGAAGAAGTCGAAGTTGCCCGGATTGGTTAACATTCCGTCTTCGGCGATGGGGCCGACTTCGTAGTTAACAACCTTCAAGCAATAGACCCGGCGAAAGTGACCGGGCATGTTCCTATTACGGCCTTCCCAAAAGCGATAGGCGGAGCGCACGGCCTCCATAGGATCGGGGGCCGTGAAGAAGATATCGATAGTCCGTTCCCCAGGGTCGGCGCTCTGATACCAGAAGTACGCGCGGTAGAGGCTAATTCGTTCACTCATGATTTCACCATTGCTTCGGTAAGCGCATCGGCGATACCGGGAAAGGTGCGACTACGGTCTTTCCAGCGTTCTTCATCGGGCGTAACGTTCGATTGCCCGCTTTCGGTTTGGTTAGACCAGCGTTCAACCATAGTGCCAGAATTGCGGGGCCATTCAACCCAACGGCCAGGAAATCGCTTATCGGGGTTAATAGACAGTTTCAAATCAACAAGGTCTTCCATATCCTTGCCGACAATCCAGATGCATGTTTTCTTACTGGCGTCGTCGCCGAATTCGTAAGGCTGAATAATTTGGGTCGGTTTACGAAACCGAGTAGACATAACGCCTACGGGATTTTCGATGAATTTCCTGGGGATGGGGAGACGAGCGAGGCGCAAGAAGGCTTCGGCGTCTTTGTCCCTTGCCTCGCGTCGTGCCGCCCCGAAGAGCGTCCCTTGCTTCAATTTTTGGTGATACCCAACGCCGGGGTAACGGTCAAAGTCGGGGTCTTTGTAGGCCCATTCTGCGGAACCGGTGAGGTAGGTGCATGTCGGATGAAACAAGGCAGCATCCGGCCACCATCCTTCGCCCCAAAGCCATTCCAACGTTTCGAATACGTCGGCAACGATATGCCCGCTACGCCCGTATTTCGTCGGAAGCGGGGCGTTATCTTCGGAAGGAAGAATGTCGCACGAAATGACATGATGCCCCAAGGCGTCAAGCCTACGACGTACTTCGCCGCTTGTTTCCATACCGATGAAGATACGCATGTTACTAAATCCACCCCTTATCGCGATTTACACCCAGAATATGTAACAAATCACCTAACGGGCGACATATCATTGTCAACGAGTTTCCAGCCGCGCTTTTCAGCGTCGGCAATCCATTTAGCTTTAACCTTCTCCGAAGAGGGAAAGCAAGTCCAAGGGCGTTCACCGCCGATATCGTCGGCCGGGATAAGAAACGTAAGCTTCAAGCCGGCAGCTTCGCGCTTTGCAATGGCAGCGGCGACAATCGGGGGCATGTTGCTCATTTCCTGGGCTCTCCGTTTCAGTAAGGACATATTACGTAATGAATTACGCAATGTCAAACACTAATTACGTAACAAATTGGATAACGGCCCGAAGGCCGTTGCCGAATGTGTTATCTACCAGACAGGCTAACCCGGCTTACTTTGTGGTCGTACTTGCCGCCATGGTTCGAAGCGTAAGAAAACTTGACGGCTTCGGCTTCATTATCGAAGTCGGCGATAAAACGGCCGGTCATCCAGTTTTCAACCCGGAACCATACGGCGGGGTACGTTGCGGGGATCATTCCGAGATTGTCAAGTTTCAGTTGCATTTGCTTCGTCTCCGTTTCGATAAGGACAATCTACGGAACAACCTTCGGCGTGTCAAGAAGATATTTCAAGCCGAATGACCTCGCCCAACGTTTAAGGTTACGGCGGGGTAAACGAGCGATAAAGCCATGAGGGCCGAAGAGTACGTAACCGGCGGGGGCTGTCATTACCATATACCGATGGTATCGCGTTCCTCCGTAGCTATGGGACGAACCTACGCGCCTCACTACGAAGCGCGTACCATGGGCCCATATCTCGAATTGGTCTAGCTTATGCATCGCGCAAGAGGGTGGCGCATCGCGCCAATTCGGCACTAGCCATTTCGAGCATGTCAACCCCGATCTTCTTATCAACCTGGGCAATGCGCAAGGCGTGTTCCTTGGCGCATTCGGTAAAAGTAAGCTGCATAAGGGTAAACCCTTCGGCGAAGTTCTGGAAGCCATCCGCGAGAATATCGGCGGCTAACTTCGTACCGATATCATGGGCATAGCCTACGGCCAAATCTTGAAGGGCGCGGGCTCTTTCGTTGGGGGTTCCGGTCATGAGTAATATTGATCCTCTTCGGTAAGGCCCATGTAATACATAGCCGTAGCCGCTTTATCGGCACTCCATTTGCTCCAATTGATAAAGCCTCTACGGCAGGCCTTACGGTCGGCAGTGCCGGTAAATCGCATGAAATCGGCGCGGTCTTCTTGTGCCCACAGATTGCCGCGATAGGCCCCCTGTTTGAGCGTCAACCAACGGGTGAGGTCGTTCCCGATCATACGCCAGCCTCCTTGCAATGGGCCTCAATAGCGGCAACGGCTACCGAGTGCATTTCTTCGTTGATGACGCCGAACACGACTTCGTATTCGTTACGGTAGGACGAATAGACAACTTCGGCGTAGTTTTCGGAACCTTCGGTTTCCCATACTTCGCATGAGACAATAACGCGCTCCTGCTTATCGAAGCCTTCGCGTACCGTCGTCTTGATTTCGTTTGCCATGCCCGTAACTCCGTTCCGTTTGTTGAATTGAAATTAGCCGTAGTCCGTTCCGAAGTCAACAGAAAAGGGGAAGATAATACCCGAAAAATGTCTTCGGCGATTGCAACGGTTAATGCGGCGTTACGTGCCCACTATGAAGCGATTTCGATTACGGTTTGTTCTACGTATACCAGAAGCGCAATTACGGATGCCGGATTTAAGCCCAAAATAACCCTAACCCTTTGTAATCCTTAATATTATATATTTATTTATTTATTTAAGTAGTTAGAGAGAGGTCTTAGAGTGGTATGGTCGGTATGGGGGCCACCCCTACCCCCGGTCCCATAAATAAGTAAATAAGTAAAATATCCGTAATGAAATCAAAGACTTGCGCTTATTTATTTTATTTATCCTGATTTATCAAGGACTTACGCAAGTCTACGGATCAATTGAACAACCACTTCGTATCAAGGATTGCATAACAATCGCTGTTTACGCCGTATGTCTGTTGAACCTGTTGTTTCGGCAACTGTTGGATAACGCCGTTGTCGATAAGGTTCTTGATTACGGCATTGAACGCGGGGATGAACGAAACGTTACCCGTAGTATATGTTCCTCTAAACGGCGACGTAGCCCGAACGCGAGTGGAAAGGTATGAGCGCGAGATAACGCGATCACCATGCATCCCCATATGCATACCGACATACGAAGCCAATTCATGGTACGGACGATTGATGTAATCCCGCCAGATGCGTTTAACTTCGTCTTCCTGGGTCTTGGCGGAATTCGGCTTCGCGCCAATCTCGCCGGCTTCAAACTTGTGGGTAAGCCGCACAATGTCTTGCAAGACAAGCGACACGGCCCAATCGACGGTAGGACGATCAATGACCGGCAGATATGGATTAATGCCCACAGCTACGAGCGCGGAGACCTTCAAGACCTTGACATGAAAGCGGTTCCAAAGCTGCTTAATTACGTCCTGGGTAGAGTTGTTAATTCGGTCGTCGGCGTACCTATCGATGAAGCGTAATTGTTCGGTCGCGTCTCGGTCATACGACACGTTGATAACGTCGCCCTTCTGCATACGGTCATGGATCGTCATAAAGAGTTGTTCAATCTTCGTAACGAGGAACGCCGGGGGCTCTACGAATTCGTGATTGTAGTTCGTCGGAACGCGGGGGCCGGTATATTCCACATTCAAGAAGCGCGGCAGGAGGCCGGAGCTAATGGCGCTTTCGTCCAACGCTTGGAAGAATGTTGACGGCACGGTCTCGCCAAGCATGGTGAAGGCCGGCGAATAGATTTCGTCCGTATTGTTGGCCTTGTCCGAATAGATGGTCGGTTTTACGGAACGGCCTTGGCCCGACTTATTATAGAGGTCAAGGAGGACCGATAGCAGGGTACTTTCGGCGTCGTTCGCATAGGGGCCGGTAATCTGCTTAAGGCGGATACCGAATTCGCCAGCGATGGAGAGATAGCACGGCATGGGCGCGGCGGCGAGGTTCTTAAGCAAGGCCTGCCCCGACGAAATGCGGCCCGGTCCAAGTACGGCACCGGCTACGGGGGCGCGCTGCTTTACGGCGTCAACAAGCTTGTCGATACCGGAAGCGATAGCCTCCTTACCCGTACCCGTTTCGCCTAACGCCATAAGGTAAAGGTTAAGGCCAGTGTTCGAAACGTTGTACGCTCGCCCGCAAAGGCCAGCCATAAGCCCAATTGCGCCGGTAAGCGAATATTCGTAGACGGGACGGGTAGACTGATCGTAAATCCAACGAGCTATTTCGCCCAAGAGACCGGGCGGCGGTACGTTACGCCATACGTCGGTACGAAAGCCGTCGAAGGTGAAGGCGTCGGCCCCAGGGACCGGAATAGGAGAGGCCGGAGCGGCAGGCACAACACTAACCGACCCCGGCCCCGCAACATTGGCAGCGTAATCAGGCAACGCCGCCGTAGCCTCCGTAAAGGCCTGTTGCTCGCGCTGTCCCGCCAGCGCGGCGTTAACCTTATCTGTTAACGCCGAAAGGTCAACGTCCGGCAACATGTTATCGAACGATTTATTAATCATGTAGCCGATTAGGTTGATACGCTTATACTTGTCGCGCTTACCCAAGGCCGAAGCTTGGAACATGCGCTGAATTTGCATTCGATTGCGCGTGTAGAAGGCGAGGATATCGATAAGGGCGAAGTCGGCTTCCGAAGAGGCCGTACCGCTGTTGTTCGGCCGGTAGCCCGTCCAATCGCCGTTCCAAAGCCGTTGGAATAGATCGCCGTTCGCGGCGTTGGCCGCACGGTTCCAAACCTCTTCATCGGATGCAAGTTGCGCGATATCCCCGGCGTAATATACCGGCTTGGCGCTGTCACCCATTTGGGCCCATACCATGCCGACCTGCTGTTGCCGGTCTTCAATGGGCATATCGTGGAACACGTTGCCCGTAAACGTGAAGTACCGTTCCGAAGAATAGACCTCGATATTCGAACGCTTGCGGCCATGTGGAACCGTCGCGCGGACAATCGTATGGATACCCTTGCCCGAAGGCGAGTATTCCGAATACGAGTTGATGAATTCGAATATCTGCTTTTGGCGCTCGAAATCCTCCGGTATCTCCGGGTCGGTCTCGTCAAAGTCGATACCGCAATAAGGATCATTGGGCGTAAAGACGAAACCGATACCGTCATACCCGATCCGGGCCGAAACGGCAGCTACGGCTTGTTCGAAACTCACCCATGTTGTGGGGTCGGTTACGCTGGCCTTGTTGCCGTTCGAAGGATTGAAGGGCACCTTCGTAGGCTTTTCGTTTTCGTTCCGAACTTCGTACCGCCAAACAAGCCATTGTTTCAGCGCGCGAAGCTCCTGGGGGATGCGATTATAATTGTTCATTTTACGGCAGTCTTAGCGAGATAGTTATGAAGAGCTTCGACGCGAGCGACGGCGGCGTTATGAATGTTGATCTTTCCGTAGACGAAACTACGGAGCCATTCGAAGCCAACGCCGGTTTCTTCGGCTATCTTCGCTAACGGCACTTCGGATTGGCGCACAAGATTTAGCGTCTTTTCGGCAAGTTCGGACTGCATATAGTGAGGCCTTGTTTCGGGATTGCCGCGACCATAGGCCATAATTTTTTGGGTAGCAAGTTACCTTTTTCGATTGACATGCTTTTTACGGCGGGCTAGGTTCACGTCATCCCGAAGCACAACGAAGGAACCCACAGAATGACCGTAGCCGCTTCCCTTAACCATTCGAATAAGCTCGCACTCTTGCAGGAGTACGAAAAGCTTCAAGCCGAACTTGCCCGCGTAAAGGCTCTTGAAGCCGACTACCGTAAACAGGTTCTCGATGCATGGTCCGAACACGACGAAGCCGAACTTTTCTCCGGCACCGAAAACGTCGATATCGGCGGCGGCTTCGACCTCAAGATTACCCATGGGCTTGATTACAAGCTCGACAACGCGAACGACTACGAAGCGGTTGATAAGATCATCGCCGAAATGGACGCCGACCCGCGTATGGAATTGATCGTTGATCGTCTCTTCAAGCGCAAGCTTGAAATCGGCGTCACCGAATACAAGAACCTTCCGCCGGAGTGGAAGGCGAAGGTTGACCGCGTTCTTACGATCAAGCCGGCGGCGAAGTCGGTCAAGTTCCACAAGCGGGCGAAGTAAGGCCTATGACCGACATACCCTTGCGTTTCCGGGTTGTCGGGGATGAAATCGTAGAGAAGGGCGGGCAAGTTCTCGCCTCTCTCAACCTCGATTGCATCCCGTCGATACTCGATGACTTCACCCTCTTCATTGATAGCATCGGCGACTTCGGCCCGACCGATGAAATCGAAGAAGTTCTTTACCCCAACGAAGAAGCGCTTAGTTCCACCGCGTTAACCACGTATCAGGAAATGCGCGAACGCCTGGGGGAAAGCACAATCGGCGGACTTGTTCCGTTGCCCATTGCTTTGCTAATGTTACGCGAAGCTCTTTCGACCCCCGGCGACGACGAAGATACGCCCGTAGTCGAAGAACCCGAAACCGAAGAACCTTGGACTAACGATAATGGCAGCGACGAAGACGCGGCGACCTCGCCGTTACACGGAACAATCGAACATGGTTCGGGCGATCCGGCGGGCGGGGTTATCGGGGATACCGTTGCGGGTAGCGGAACTTCGGCTTAATGGCCGGACTTATTACGTTCCGAAATTCCAGCCGAACAACGTAAGTGATTTGTCTCGCATCCGTACCCAAAGGTTTGACGTAGAATGATGAACGCCCCGTTACAGTCTGTCTATCAGCTATCGGCAGCGGCAGGCATTAAGGCAACTGTCTACGGTCGTTCCGGCGTCGGTAAGACAACGCTTCTGTCTACCGGCCCTTCCCCCGTCATCTTCTCCGCCGAAAAGGGACTTCTTTCACTCCGTAAGGTGATCGAAGAGCGGCGGCAAGCGCTGAATAACCCGCGCTACGATATTCCGGCATGGGTTATCAGGAACCTTAACGATTTGAAACAGGCGCAAATGTGGATGGCTACCAGCCGTGAAGCACGCCAGTTTTACACGTTCGGGCTCGATAGCGTGTCTGAAATCGCGGAGCAAATCCTTACCGTAGAGCTTACGAAGACGCGAGACCCGCGCCAAGCTTACGGCGCAATCGTCAACGAAGTTATGGACGTGTTCCGTAAGTTCCGCGATACTGAGGGCCCGAACGTCGTATTCCTCGCGAAGGAAGAAAGCGTAAAGGCCGGCATTTCGGGGGCCGTTCGGTTCTATCCGATGTTCCCCGGCCAGCAACTTACCCAAAGCACGCCGTACATGTTCGATGAACTGTTTTGCTTGTATGTGGGTAAGGACGCCGAAAACAAAGATATCCGTTTGCTTCGTACGCAACCGGATCACGAATACGAAGCGAAGGACAGAAGCGGGCGCTTGCATCCCACAGAATGGCCGGACCTTACGTATATCTTCCGCAAAATCCTTGGCGAAATCGTCTAGGGCAACGAAGGAGACTACCGAAATGCAATTCAACTATGATTTCGCCAATACCCCGCCGTCGTCGGGTGGCGGCAAGAACTTCCCCGTTTCCCCCGAAGGCGGCTGGCTTTGCCAGATTGCCGGCGAAGAAATGCGCCCGATGAAGAACGGCCAGGGCGCGCAACTCGTCTTCCTGTTGCAGGGCCTTGAAGGTGCCGTAAACGGCCAGACGGCCGAAAGCCGTCACAACGTCCAGCACCAGAAACAGGAAACCGTGCAAATCGCCTACGCCGAAATTTCGGCTATCGGCTACGCTACCGGCGTCCTCGCACCCGGCCGCACTCACCTTGCGGACACTACCCTGTTGTGGAACAAGCCGTTCCGCGTCCTCGTCGTTCCGCAGGCGGCGAACCCGCAGTACACTGATATCGTCGGCTACCGTTCCGCAGATGGCCGCGACCCGGTGAAGATCGCCAACGGTTCCGCCAACGTACCGACCCATGGTGCAGGCCCGCAGGGCGGCGCGAACATGCCGCCGCAGGGACAGGGCCCCGGCGGTTTCGGAGGCCAGCCGATGGGACAGCCGCAGCAAGGCCAAGGCGGCTTTGGTGGCGCTCCGCAGGGCCAGCCGCAACAGGGCTTCGGCGCTCCGCAGCAAGGCGGCTTCCAGGGACAGCCGCAAGGCCAGCCCCCGGGGGGTTTTCAGGGCCAGCCCCAGGGACAGCCGGGGGGCTTCGGTGGCAATCAGGGCCAGGGGCCCCAGGGTTCGCCCCAGGGCGGCGCGGGCTTCGGTAATGGTGGCGCACCCGGCGGCGCTCCGCAGGGCGGCGGATGGGGCCAGCCGCAACAGGGACAGCCGGCAGGCGGGCCACAGTGGGGAGGCCAGGGCGGCGGGCAACCCGGATGGGGCCAGGGCTAACGGCGCTCGCTAGTTCCGTCTAGCTTGAAGCGACGTAGGAGCGGGCCGGGGCTTCACTCTCCCCGGCCCGTTTAATTTGAAGGATGGGCTATGACTACGAATTATGACATTAACATTCCCGGTATCGGAAAGGTCATAGCCGAAGACCTCGTAAAGGTCATTGACGCTAAAGAGGAAGAGCTTAACCCGCCGAAGCATTCTTGGCGCGTAGCTCCGTCCTCGCTCGCGGACCCATGCACGGCCCGCCTATGGTATAAGTATCGATGGGTGAAGCTCGATAAGGTAGAAGGCCGTATGGCGCGCTTGTTCCGCGACGGGGCCAAAGCCGAAGACGAATTCGTTTCCCTCCTACAGTCTGTAGGATGGACGGTCCTCGATAAGGACCCGGCCCGCGTAGAGCGCGGCGTAAAGAACCCGCAATATCGGGTGAAGGACTTCGACGGCCATCTATCCGGCTATCTCGACGGCGTGGGCTCGCATCCCATCTTTACCCAAGGATGGTGGATACTCCTTGAATTCAAAACGTTCAACGATAAGAACTTCAAGCTATGGCGTAATAAGGGTGTCCGCGAAAGTCATCCGAAGTATTACGGGCAAACGTGCCTCTATATGAAATACTATGATCTTCCTTGGGCGCTTGTCATGGGTAAGAACAAGGATACTTCCGAACTTTGGTTCGAAGTCATCATGCGCAATGATGGATACGCGGACGAACTTCTTCGGAAAGCCCACACTATCGTAAACAGCCGGAGCCGGCCCGCTCGTCTCGCCGAAAGCGGAGCCCATCACGTTTGCAAATACTGCCCCTTCTCAGGTGTTTGCCACTACGGCGAACCCGTTGACATTTCTTGCCGGTCTTGTGTCAATTGTGTTGCTTCCGAAGACGGCAACTTTACATGCTCCATTTGGGGCCCGATACCTAACGAAGAAGCCGTTAAAACAGCATGTTCGCAACATACGCCAATCCGGTAATAAAATGATTACTCAATCCGAATTAATCGAACGTCTTTATTACGACGAAGAAACGGGCGAGTTTATCTATCGTTATGACTACAATCGCTTAAAAGCGGGCGACGTTGCAGGTAGACCGAATAGTAATGGGCATATTCAAATATCGTTTAACGGTAAGAGATATATGGCGCATAACCTTGCTTGGCTGTATAAAACCGGCGAATACCCTATTGATTTTGAGGTAGATCATAAAGACCGTAATCCGGGTTTCAACGCTTGGAATAATTTACGAAAAAGTTCTAGACAGCAAAACACATGCAATCGAAGCAAGCCGAAGCATAATTCAACAGGAACGAAGGGCGTTACGTTTAATCGAGCGAAAGGAAAATATGTCGCTCAGATAGGATTTAACGGCAAGAAATACCATCTAGGATACTTCGATAATGTTGACGACGCAAAATCCGCATATGACTTACGCGCATCCGAATGGTTCGGCGAATATAATCCAACTTAGATATTATCAGGAAGAGGCCGTACAATCGGTATTCGATTACTATGCCGCCGGTCATACGGGGAACCCTCTTATTTGCCTGCCAACGGGTACGGGCAAGTCAATCGTAATCGGTGAGCTTGCCAAGCGCATTATGTGGCAATACCCTACCGAACGCCTCGTAATGTCTACCCATGTCAAGGAGCTTATTAAGCAGAACGCCGACAAGCTTAGAGCAATCTGGCCCGAAGCTCCGCTAGGTATCCACTCTTCCGGCCTCCGTAAATCCGACTATCAGCAACCGATTATCTTCGGCGGCGTCGGATCGATGTACCGCAAAGCCCCGTTGTTCGGCTGGCGCGGCGCGATGTTCATTGACGAAGCGCACCTTGTTTCCCCATCCGAAGGGACGATGTATAGCGAGCTTATCGACGGGCTACGCGAGACCAATCCGTATATGAAGGTCGTAGGCCTTACGGCTACTTGGTATCGCCAAGGGCAGGGCTTGCTTACCGACCCCGGCGGTATCTTCACCGATATCTCTTACAACCTTTGCACTATCGACGGCTTCGCTCGATTGATCGCCGAAGGCTATCTTTGCCCGCTCTTCCCCAGGCCGACGACAACGAAGCTTCCGATTGACGGCGTAGGTTTCGACACGAAAACCGGGGACTATAACGGAGCCCAACTTGAACGCGCCGTAGACAAGGAAGAGATTACCAACGCGGCCCTTACGGAAGCGCTGCAATGGGGATATGACCGGCGTAAGTGGATTGTCTTCGCTTCTGGCGTCAACCATGCCGAACACATTGCCGCTTGGCTTAACTCGCATGGCGTTTCGGCCGTAACGGTTCACTCTAAAAAGTCCTCCGCCGAAAACGATGCCGCATACGAAGCCCATAAGAAAGGTGAAGTTCGTTGCCTTGTGGGTATGAACAAATTCACAACCGGCTATGACGACGCCGAAATTGACTTCATCATTATGTTGCGCCCGACGAAATCAACGTCGCTATGGGTGCAGATGCTTGGACGCGGTACGCGCCCGTTCCCAGGCAAGTATTATTGCTTGGTTCTCGACTTCGCCCGTAACTCCGAAGAGTTGGGCCCGATCAATGATCCTGTCTTGCCTCGTAAAAAGGGCAGCATGGGCGGAGACGCCCCCGTAAAGATATGCGAGAATTGCGGGACCTACAATTACGCTGCCGCCCGTTGGTGCATCGCTTGCGGCAATGAATTTCACTTCCAAACGAAGATTAAGGAAGAGAGTTCCGAAGCTCCGCTTATGCGAGGCACCGACGAACCCGACCTTAGAACCTTCGACGTTTCGCACGTCCTCTATTACAAGCATCAATCTCGAAATAAGCCCTTCCCGTCGCTTAAGGTGATGTATTTCCTTCACGGTATGACGAAGCCGATAAACGAATTCATCAACCTTGAACACCCGCACCCGGCCCGATACTTCGCCGGGGAATGGTGGCGAGAACGACACAATTCCGACCCGCCCGAAACAATCGATAGCGCGCTTGAAATATGCTCTAACTTGCGCGTACCGAACCGGGTTAAGGTTTGGATGAACCCGCCCGACAAGTGGCCCGTAATCAAGGGTACTGAGTATGACAATTAAACTTCGACACGAATACGATATCGAGTTTTTCGCGGACAGGGTTACGAAACTTTTCGCCGAAGAGGTTCGCCGCATTCAACGAAATTGCGTAACCTGCGAACACTTTGACAAACGTTCCGAAACATGCGAATTAAACCGGATGCGCCCGCCGGCCGAAATTATCGCTTATGGGTGCGAATGCTACGACGAAGAGGTCCCGTTTTGAAATCTTGTTTCAAATGCCACGAAATTAAACCGTTATCGGAATTCTATCGTCACCCTAAGACGGCCGATAGGCATTTGAACAAATGTAAAGAGTGCACTAAACTTGACGTGCGAAACCATCGCAGAAATAGCGATAATCCTCGTATAAAGGATATGGATAGATATTATTTACAGGATGGGATAAAAGAAAATATCACAGCTAATGCGAAGTTGTGGCGAATTAATCGTCCCGAAGCTCGCGCGGCGCATAACGCCGTAGCTAGGGCAAAACGAAATGGAAAATTAATCCCGCAACCCTGCGAAGAATGTGGGTCTACCTACAGAATTCATGCCCATCATGACGATTACGCAAAACCTCTTGAAGTTAGATGGTTTTGCGCAATGCACCACGCAAGACACCACAATTAACCCGAAAGGAAGAAACATGGATATCGTCATTGATCTTGAAACCTGGGGCCTTATCCCCGGTTCCGTAATCCGTTCCGCCGGCCTCGTCGCCTTCGATCCGAAAGGAACCGAATTCGAGGGCGGGCGCGACTTCACGTTTGAAATGAACGTGAATATCAAGGAGCCGGCTCCGACCTCTTTCGCCCTCGCTGCCCCGCTCCCCGCGCAACCGCCCTACGCTCCGCCCCCGCAGTCAATGCCGAAATATCGCCGGGATGCTTCCATTATCGAGGGCCCGAACGGTCGGGAATTCTACAAGCAAACGTCTACCGTCAATTGGTGGGCGAAGCCGGAGAACGAAACGGCGGCGAAACTCCTTACGGAGAATGCCGAACCCGTCGAAATGGCCCTTGGGCGTATCATGCAATTCTTTGCTATGATCAAGCCGCAACGGGTATGGGCTCGCGGCCCGCAAGGCGATATCGTATGGCTTGAATACTACTTCGAAGCCTACGGCTACCCGGTCCCCTGGGAATACCATACCGTGCGCGACGTGCGGACCCATTGCGACGACTTCGACGTAGATTTGGCCGTAACGGTCGAAGCGCTGGCGAATTCCGGCCGCAACTTCGTCAAGCATTACGCCTTGGACGACGCTCGCTTGGCGGCGTATTGCGTCCAGGCCGGCAACTGGTCTAAGGGTGTCATGCGGCGCGCTTACGATCACCTTACGTCAACCGAAGCCGCGAAGAAGGTAGTCTAATCATGGCGAAACGAGCTTCAAGCAAGAAGAAAGAGGATAGCGAACTTCTCAAAGCCTTGAAGTTCGTTTCCGTCGCCCAAAAAGATATGGGCTCCGTTGGTGAAATGCATTGCGCTATCTGGCAAGGGCAGGTCGTGGCCTACGATGGTATCATTACGGTCGGCTATCCTTGCGGCGAAGAAATCCAATGCTTCCCGCAAACCCGCCGCCTTATCGACGCCCTCGAAAAGGTGAAGAATGTAATGTCTATGTCTTTGCTCGCTTCGAACCAATTGGCGATTAAGGATGGAGACAGGTTCACGGCCTACATACCCACAGTAGCCGGCTCCGACATGCCTTTCAGCGCGGCCGACCCGAAGAACTACCCGCTTAACGATCACTTCAAGAACGCGGCGAAGCTGGCGGGCGTCTACACGACGGAGGGCGCACAAACGGTCGTAGCCGCTTCCGTACTGACTACCGAATATACCTTCATCGGCACGAATACGATTGCCGTTATCGAGGTCGCACACAAGAACTATATCCCGCCGAACCTCGTCATTCCCAAGCGGTTTTTCGATCACCTTAACAAGGTCGAAGCTCCTATTGTGGGTTTCGGGTTCACGGCGGATACGTTTACGGTATGGTTCGAAAACAACGCTTGGCTTAAAACGCAACTCTACAAGGAGCCTTGGCCGAACGTCGGCGCGCTCCTTGAACGGGGCGCAAACATGGCGAGGACGCCGATAAC
Source organism: Erythroxylum minutifolium (assembly GCA_027123815.1). Taxonomy (NCBI): domain Eukaryota; kingdom Viridiplantae; phylum Streptophyta; class Magnoliopsida; order Malpighiales; family Erythroxylaceae; genus Erythroxylum; species Erythroxylum minutifolium. Next base: position 3,772 of record JAOTJB010215870.1, on the reverse strand, counting down.
CGCGAAACTCGCCGAAGCCGTCGAGACCGTAGCCAGCTTTTCGACGGACAGTCGCGTTTATGTTGGGGAAAGCCGCGTTGCCTCGCACGAAACCGAAAACATGGGCGCAACGTTCGCTTGCCCTGGGGCTGGCGGGCCGGTAATCTTCAATGCGCGTTCGTTCCTCGCCGTAGCTCCGTATATCTCTATGATTGGCTTCGGTGGCGAAACCGACAACGTAATCACCTGGGAAGGTGAGGTTGACGAATTCAAAGTACGCGGCATTCTGGCGAAATATAAATAATGTTGTTTTGGGACGAAACCCTTACGAAGAAGCGCCACGCTAGGATTAGGGAACTTCCTACGGTTCCCGATCTTGGCTGGCGTCGTCCTGAGTATTTCCCCGATCTATCGGACGCCGTAGTTATCTCTTTCGACGTAGAGACGAAGGAACTTGACTTCGACAACGGCCCCGGCTGGTCTCGTAACAAGGGCCATATCGTCGGCGTATCCGTTGGCGCGCTCGATAGGCGGGGTAATCGCGGGGCGTGGTATTTTCCGCTTCGACATGAGGTTTTCCCCGAATATAACTTCGATCCTCGCCCCGTATTCGCATGGCTTAAGCAAGTCCTGCAATACACTCCGCATATTCCGAAGGTCGGCGCGAACCTTACGTATGATATCGGATGGCTTGCCGAAGAAGGTATCTTCGTAACCGGCGAACTTAACGACGTTCAATTCGCCGAAGCTCTTATCGACAACGAAGCTCGCGTTGCCCTCGAAATGTTGTCCAACAAGTACCTGGGGTACGGCAAGGATAGCGGGGGTATGTACGAATGGATGCGGCAGGCGTACCCCAACACGCCGGAAACGAAGAGGCGCGGCGATATCTACCGCACGCCCCCGCAGTTGGTCGGCTTCTACGCCGAAAGTGACGCGCACAACCCTATTGACATTCTTAGGAAGCAATCCCCGATACTTGTTTCGGAGGGGTTGGAATACGTCTACCGGCTCGAATGCGATCTTATCCCGCTTATGGTCGCCATGCGCCGCCAGGGTATCCGCGTAGACGTGAACCGCGCCGCACAATTGCTTGAAGAATTGAGCGCCGAAACCACTATGCTTTATCGGGCTATGTGGGACAAATACGGCTTTGCTCCTTCAAGCATGGATAGTCGCCAGCTTGGCCCGTTCCTCGATAGGCTTGGGGTTCACGTTCCGCGTACGGAAGAAGGCAACTACTCCGTAACGAAACAATGGCTTGCCGATCTTGAACACCCGGTAGGCGACGAAATCAACAATATCCGCGAACATGAAAAGATTTGCGGCACGTTCTTGAAGGGTTATATCCTCGATAAGAACGTAAACGGCGTACTTCATCCGCAATTCCACCAAATGAAAGGCGATGAAAATGGAACGTTGGTCGGGCGCTTCGCGTCTTCCGATCCGAATTTGCAGAATATTCCGTCACGAACGAAGCTTGGCAAAAAGGTCCGTACTTGCTTCTTGCCGTTCGAAGGTCATTCCCATTACCAGAAGAATGACTTTTCACAAATTCACTACCGCATTCTTGCGCACTACGCGGTAGGCCCTGGGGCCGATGACCTCCGTAACTCTTACATTACTAATCCGAAGATGGACTATCACGACAACGTTTACTTTAACGTTTGTCCGTTGATGGGATGGGACGCGCACGACGACGAACTTAGAGACTTCCGCCGTAGACCTATCAAAAACGTGAACTTCGGTCTTCTCTATGGGCAGTCCGAAAAAGCGCTAGGAGCTAAGACCGCGATGTACTTTGGCGGCTCCTTTGACGTGCAAGGCTTCTTCAAGGCCTATTTCGAAGGCGCTCCGTATATCAAGCCCACAATGAAGCATATCGGCGCGGAAGTGCAGGAATTCGGCTACGTCCAAACGATCTTGGGCCGTCGCATCCGCTTCAACATGTGGGAACCCGCCGGCTACGGTCGCAAGGGCGAGCCCCTACCCTACGAACAAGCCTTGCGCGCTTACGGTTCTCCGCTCCGTCGTGCATTCGAGTATCGAGGCGTGAACTACAAGTTTCAGGGCTCCGAACCGGATATCATGAAAGAGGGTATGCGCCGTTGCTGGCAATCGGGCGTCTATAACTATACCGGCGTTCCGTTGCTTACCGTTCATGACGAGACCGGACATTCGGTTATTGAGGGTGAAGCCTACGAAGGTACGGACAAGAAGGGCAATCCCATTACGAAATATCGGGCGTCTAAGCAGCAACAGGAAGCCTATGATTTCATTCGTTACACAATGGAACATTCCGTTAAGATGCGGGTGCCGTTGCGCGTCGATACCGATACCGGGCTTAATTGGGGCGCGTGCGGTTGACAAGCCGTAATTTGTTCCGTATTAGTAGCTTCATCAACCGAAGGAGTTACCGACATGTTTTTCATCGTAGACGAAAATAACAATCTTGTTCGTTCGCATGTTCGTTGGGGCTCGCCGGATATCGTTACGACACAATACCCTCACGATTACGCCGAAAAATTCAATTCTCTTGACGCGGCGGTTTCGATGCTTCGCGCATGGGAAATAAATAACGACTTCAAAGGTCGCGTAGTCAACCGAGACGAAGCCGTAAAAATTAGCGTAGCCTATACGGAGGGCGTAGAATGAGACCGCAGGAATACATTTTGCAACGTATGTCTAACCGGCAAATGCACGTCGAAATCGTGCGACACGCCCCCGGCCAAGCCTACGTAGTCGGCGTTACCCTTTCGAATGGCCTCGCTTACTATAGCGGGGCTATTGGTACTCTTCGCGAGAAACACAAAGGACAGGACCGCGCGAACGCGAAAACGGCGACGAAGTACGCCTATCGTGTTCGGGTATGGGCCAAGAAGATATGACGAAAAAGAACGCTAGAGCGAAGCGGTATAGTTGCGGCTCTAAACAGCGTTTCGAAACCTACGGAGAAGCGCGATACGCCGCTAAATGTGTTCTCCGTAGGCGGGGCGACATGGGGGCCGAAATTCGCGTCTACCGTTGCCAGTTTTGCGGCTCCTTCCATTGGGGCAACCGTCGCCGGCCTCGCCCAGGCGCGTAATAATCTTTCAGCGATCGAGCAACTTTATTGCGCGCGCCAGGCGCTCAAAGAAAAAGGCCGGAGGTTAACCCGGCCTCGATGGCGTGTCCTGCCCACAGAGCGGGCCAAGGGCGCGTTTCTTAGAGCGGCGTGCCCTTCACTGTCACCTGGGCGCCGTCATTATTGTAGGCGGCGGCTCCTGCCGTGACCGTGCGGCGCATCCAAACGGCAATGCCGGCCCCAGGCCCCAGGGTGCCGACCGTGAGCGCCGCGCCCTCGTTGGCAGCGGCCGAAAACGTCACGCCGGCCGGGGCGTCCGTCTCCGTCGCGATGGTCGTAGCGACACCCGTAGCCGAACCGTCGCCAATGCCGGCAGGATCGAGGCCAATAGCCGCATCGGTGCCTGCCGCCGGAGTATTCGAACCAAGCCATACCTTCACGGCGTCCAGCGTGTCCGTAAGATGGGTGTTCGCGAAGTAGAAGCAACGGTATTCTACGTCGCCGCTTGTAGCCTCGCCGCCGGTAACGTTGTCGAAGAGATTGTTGACGACGTTGTTCGTAATCTCCGAAGAAGAGCGAACGCCACCCAAGGAAGCGTTTTCGTCGTCGTTCGAAGCTCCGCCGGACAGGAAGTATTTGATATCGGAAGAGACAACAGGCATGTAATTAGCTCCTATGGGGCGTTAGTTACATTAACGGCGATGAATTCTTTAAAGAAGCTTGCCCCAT
>JAOTJB010215466.1:0-17767 GCA_027123815.1 Erythroxylum minutifolium | reverse complement strand
CTTGATGTTATACTTTAATGAAAAGGATATTTGATGGCAATGCAACTAAATGTGAAATGTTTAGAGTGTTAAATGAGGACATAACATCATGCATAAATTGTTTGATGCATTATGAATGAGATATACTATGGAAAGGATAGCATTTCATGAATGATGAAATTAAGTTAAAAATGATGAATCAAATAAGTTGAATTTTATGGAGTTAATGTTATCAATATGGCAGTTGAATTAGTACAAAACGAGGTCGTATTAGAGGAGGTGAAATTTGGAAAATTTGGTATGAAATAGATGTGAGTATATATGTTGAATTCGAGAGAATGGGGGAAGAAAATGCAAGGCATGATCGTGACCCTCACCTCATGATCGCGGCCTGCCCAAAAAAGTGTTTCTGTCACGATTATGGCAGGGACCCCACGATCATAGCCAAACCTATGGAGAAAAAGAGTTGTCTTTTAAGTGAAGTTTGAACCAACTAATGCTAGGGTGCTTCCATATGAGGTAATTATGCTTGAATGATATCTTAGGTGAACGCAACTGATAATGCATAAGGTTAGTAAAGTGAGTAAAGTGCATTAGGTGTTAAAGAATGATTGAAAAATGTCATAAAATGATTATGAGATGTGAATAAAGGAAATATACCCGAGATTGTCAATATGAGCATGCATTATATATTACACATATACATATGTGTATAATTGCACGTTTATTTGATTGTACAATTAATAATGTGCGTGCAATATATGTATTGCCTAATGTTGATATACATGATATAATGTTAGCATTCATTAGTTTCCAGATTATGGAAGCTAATGCTAATATGGAGCGTACTGTGAGTCGACTTAGATGGTCTCACTTTCATTGTTTGTTCTGTTTTAAAACTCTGTATTGAATTATGTGATGTGAATGTGTTGATTCGGCACAATAAATGTCTGAGGTGTTTGATGAATGTAAAAATCATTAGAAGTGATCTTTGAATGTGAATTTGACTGAATAAGTGATTCTCAACCTAAATGTTGAATGCTGGACCAAGGTCCGATGATAAATGTGAATGAGAATGTGAACATGAATGTGAAAGTGTAAAAATTGAGCACAATTGATTGACTGAATACATGTGATGCATTTCATTACATGAATGCATAACAACATAAAGGTTGTTGCGAGCAGAGTAGTCACCGAAAAAGAGCTTAAAGCTTAAAAAGTGAAAAAGAGCTTAAAGCTCAGAATGCGGTAAAAGCCTTTGACTCACTATATAAAATGAGCCTGTATCCCCAACAGATAAGGGACAGTTCTTAATGAGCCCGATATCTACAATAGATATGGGACAGTTACAGGCATTTAGTCACAAAAATAACAATTAGAAGTGAGTCTCATAAGCATTGCATATATAATTGATATGTATGGTTTAAATGATTGAAATAAATAGTTTGCATGATTTTTGAATGTGAAATATGAATTAAGCGAATATGAAGTATATGTAATTCAACATGTTAATTAGTGAAATGGTGTGAATTACGTGATTACATGAATTGATATGTTATGTGAATTAAGTGAGCCATTGAGGATGATCCACTCATTAAGTTCGCAAAACTCACCCCAAAATTTGTAACATATTTTTCAGGCTCAGAGGAGACACCCAGTTAGACCAACTGGAGTCTAACCACTACATTTGAGTAAGAGATAGAGGTCGGGATCAGTTGGTGTCTGCATACCTTTCCTATTATTTTTGTATTAAAGTATGTATTCTACAAATATTGTACCATGTGTGTATTGTTTGTGATAATTGTGATTGAAATTGTTATTAATAAAATGGGTCATTAATGATTAGTGGTTTTCTGAAAAATGTGTGTTATGTTTGAAAAAAAATTTCAATGACTTTTGCTTGACTGCTCTAGCACGTCACTTTCACAGGGTGTGTATTCGAATGTCCTCAAGATGTACAGATACGTGCTCAGTGGAAATGGGGAGTTACAATGCTTGGTATCAGAGCCCAGGCTTAGTGTCTTATGTAGGAATTTTTCAAAATATGTGTCAAGACACACTCATTTTAGATATATCATAGCATGCAGTAGCAACTGATCCCCCATTTGAATTGCATATACATGAATCATACACATCAACATTCATTGAAAGTTGAGCTATTATAAGCAATAAAAAGGATGATGATCTATCAAAATGTGAGAAAATGAAAGTTGTGGATATTTAGAAAGGAGAAATAGTATACTGTTTGATATGATAGACAAAGATTCAATGCATTTGTATTTGTGAATGTGTCATTGAATATGACATTAATAATGTATTGTGAGGGTATATCCTTGAATGTAATATAGCTGTGAATATATTGTCAATGATTGATTGAGGAAAATAGAGATATAAGTAGAAATGATGAGATTTAAAGTGTATAAGTAAAGTTGAAAGAAAACAAAAATTTATTATGACATTGAAAGGTTGAATTTGGAATTGAAATATATGATTGACTGAAGTAACAAGAGTTATGATTCAATATAAGAATGTGTCGATGGAATTGAGATCAGAACTTTATGATGATTATACTTCTATAATTATGAATTGATTGAGAATATACATACGGAAGATGAAATAAATGATGATAGAGAAAAGAAATAATTGACAATGAGATATGTAGAAGCTCTAAAGGTTAAGTTGAATTGTTATTGTGAATACATATTTGATAATGTGATCACCTTGACAATTGATATTATTAAGTACATATGTAATATATACTTGGAGATGATATAGGAGGTGAATTATGGTTTATTAAATGTTCTTAAGTCTTAGCCCCCATAGTCAAACTTATGAGATGAATCAAAGTGGCACATGAAAGCATTTATGGTAATTAATTGAGGATAGGTTGAAAGTGTAAATGATGTTGCTATATGTGATAAATTCGAGGAAAAAGGAAGGAAAAAGAAGCAGGGCACAATCGTGGCATAGTGCCCACAATCTGGCCCAGAGTAATTGGTTTTATCACAATCGTTGGAAGGCCTACCACAATCGTGGGCAGGCAGAAAAGGAGAAATGTTATTCAAAATCAATTGAGATCGAAGTATCATTAGTATGAGCTGTTCATTGGTCACTTTTCACAAATAAAGCTCTAGATAAGATGCAATGATTTTGTTAATACAGATCACAGCATGAGAGTAAACGAGTATGTCTTCTGTTTCACTGAGCTTCATTATAAAGAATCTTCAAATCATGTTAGGTATGATGGCAATTGATCTTATTGAGATATTAGGAATGGCTAAAAAGCAATAATGAATATAGTTGATTGATAAAGAGTATGTAAAGAGTATAGATGATTGAAAAGAGAAAATTTCTTTTGATAGGGAATTTCACCGAATTAGGATAAGGAGACCAGATGGTTTACTTCTGCAAATGAATGATGATGGAAAAATCAGAAGTGAATATTAGAGTCCTATTTCTAACTGAGACTCAGGCATAAGAAGTCGAATATGCTACTAAGAGTGCACGCATTCTGTTTGATGTAAAGTATCCAACTACGTGATTGGATTCTTGAATTTGAGGTAACACTATTGCCAATGTGAGAAGAACATAGGTCAAATCTATATTCCATACTAATATGTTCAGGAGATACAAGTTAGATTTGATGAATGTGTTACCAACTCAGGAAGTTAAGACTGTAAATAAAATTGAAATGTATAAAGAAACTAGTACAAATAGTAATACATAAGAATAAGTCGATAAGAAATTAGGGAAATCGAATGAATGAAGAAAGTCATTCGAGAAAATAAATCAATTGGGAGACTGAGAAAAACATGAGATAATGTTACCCCATCTGAGGAACTAGTTACTTAAGAATTTCGAGGACCAGATATGGGTGAATTGAGTCTTGGTGATATCTATTTGGGTTGACAAATGTCCCTGGTAGTATTCATGATATAATGAATAAAGTGTTCCAACCATGTCTGGATTAATTAGTGACTGTGATCATAAGATGATAATTGAGTATATTCGAAAAGTTAAAAGGAATATTTTGAATACTTGAGATAAATCTTACATATCATGAAGGAGAAACAATTATATGCCAAATTCAATAAGTGCGAGTATTAGCTTGCTCAAGTAATATGTTGGGTCATAGAGTACCTGACCATGGCATATTGGAAGACCTAAAGAAAATATAGATAATGAAGAAGTGAGAAATTCTGAGGAATATATATATATATAAGATCAGGAGTTTTCTAGAATTAGTTAGATATTAGATAACACTAGAGGTTGTCGAGGGATTTTTATTGATCTTGCCCTTTGACAAGGATCCTTAGGAAAAACGTGTTATTTAGATGGACTAATAAATGTAAAAGGAATTTCAGGAATTAAAACACTGAGTAATTACAACACCGATGTTAATTATATCATCTGGAATTGGAGATTTTGTAGTATATAATAATGTTTTGCACTAGATATTAGGATGTAATCCAATGCAGCATAATAAAGTGATTTTGTATGCATCGAGACAATTACAGTCTCACAAGTTGATTATTTGATACATGATTTAGAATTTGCTGCAGTAATAATTGCTTTGAGAACTTAGAGATGTTATGTATATAGTGAAACATTTTGGATATATATAAATATACAAATCATTAAAGTTTGAGGTAATTATTGATTTTGAAAGAATTGAATATGAGATTGAGACCATGGATAGAGTTACTTGAAGATTATGATGTACAAATGAGTATTACCCAGTAAAGCTAGTATTGAAATTTGATGCAGTGAACAGAAAATTCAATAGCAGGGTAGCACAAATATAGATATTAAGGTTACTAAATCTAGTGCAATAAGGAGCATAGAATGTCGAGTTAAATTTTGGGCAAATCAAATAATAGCTATATTAAATTTAAGATCAGTTTTACAAGAAAGGATTAGAAAAGCCAAAAGGCAGGATTCAGAATTAACGAATCTTATTGAGAAATTGGAAATGAATCCGAATGTTGAGTTTGGATAGGAAAAATGATATTTTGTGATTGTACTAAAAAGTAGGTGTACTCGATACAGATGATTGAGTACAGAGATTATTAGAGAAAGCACAAATAGAAACCTATACTATACATACCATACATCTTAGTAGGAATATGCTAAAATAGCATTTAGTAGCTATGGAGGTAGAAACAAGTGGCTGAGTGTGTGACTGAATGTTTGACTTGCCAATAGTCTTCACTATTAGAGATATGATAAGAGCTTATATTTTTAGAGTTCTTAGGAAAATATGATCAAAATACAGTTTTGATTGAAATTGATTATGACAATCATTATCACCATAACATCGGTAGAACATCGTATGAGGCATTATACGATAGAAAGAGTTGTCCACAATTATATTAAGATAAAGAAGGCTTAAGAATAGTTGAAGGCCAGAATCGATTCGAGATACTGTTGATAAGTGAAATGGATCTGTTATAGAAATTAAGTGATTCAAAATAAAAAGAAGTTTGGTAAAAAGGATAAATTAAGCCGATATGTATTTGTCCATATAAAGAATTAAGGAAAATAGGATCATTGACTTATGAGTTAGCCTGATCAAAAAAAGATGTATAAGATTCCTAATGTGTTATATGGGAGTATGTTTAGGAAATATCAGTATAAACCGACACAAGAAGTGAAATTTGCAAGTAATTTGATATATATATATATATATATATATATCAAATTACTTGCAAATTTATATATATATATATGAGGAATCAGTTAAGATAGTGTGGCATCTAAATAAGTAATTGAAAGACCAAGTAATTCCATCGACTATAGTCAATTGGAAGAAATTATTCGAGTGATAAGTTAAATAGGAAATAGAGGAGCATATGAGGAAACAATACCCCCGCCTTTTTGATAAATCAGATAAGAATTTTGAGGATGAAATTTATTAAAGGAGAGAATTGTAACATCCCATTCTCATATTAAGGGTTAGAACTAGGGAATACCGTACATGAGAAATAGCAATGAGAGAATAGAGAAACGCACTTCATGCTCATGCTTAATATAGCATACATACACGTGAAATTGATTATTGTACACATTACATTGATTTGTTCATGCACTCATTTGACATTTTCCAGGTATAAATGATTGTTTTAATGTGATTATCATATGAATTGTGGTTTATATGGCTTGAAAGTTGAATTGGTGATAATAATTATTGATTTAGGATTTTTGGTGAAATTTAGAAAATTACTGAAATTCTGAGCTTTTTTGGACTAGGAAAAATGCCAAGTGGCAGAACAATTAATAAATGGTATTGGAATTAAGTGTCAAATGATAGTAGAAATAATTTATAAATAACTTTAGGAATTATTGACTAGTGTTATTAAATTTTGGGAGAAAATTAGATTAGAAATTAGAGTCAAATAGACTAGTTATTAAAAGGGTCCAAATGAGACCATGGTAGAGTGACAAGTGGCAGCAACATGTCACTGCCACTAGCCACTTATCCCTCACTCACATTGCTCACTCTTTAACTCTTGAAAGACCAACTTAATTATTTTTATCTTGCTTTTCTTCCTCTCTCTTTGTAACCTTCATCATCTTCTTCATTCTTCTTTTCTTTTCACGATTTTGCCTCACCATGCTTGATTGTGCAATTATAACTTAATGTTTACCTGATTATGCAATTATAACTGAATGTTTACGTGATTATGCAATTAGTAATGTGTGCACAATGTGTATTGCATGAAGTTGATACACATGATTGAATGTCGGAGCATACTATGAATCATGGAAGCTAATGCTAATCTGGAGCATACTGTGAGTCGACCTAAATGGTCTCACTTTCATTGTTTGTTCTGTTTTAAAATTATGTATTGAATTATGTGATGTGAATGTGTTGATTTCCGGACAATAAATGTCTGAGGAATTAATGTATGTAAGAATAATTAGAAGTGCTCCTTAAATGTGAATTTGACTGAATAAGTAATTCTCAACTTAAATGTTTAATGTCGGACCAAGGTCCGATAATAAATGTGAATGAGAATGTGAACATGAATGTGAAAGTGTAAAATTGATCACAATTGATTGACTGAATACATGTGATGCATTCCATTACATGAATGCATGATAACATAAAGGTTGTTGTACGAATACGTGCTCAGGATGTACGAATCATCAACATATTCAAAAGCAAGATGGAAAAGATTGGGTCTTCATAAAGAAGAAGAGGTAATAAAGATCTTTGTTGGAGTAGCAAAGTGCAAGATTTAAGCAAGGCTTCGACTTAGTGAGTGGTCATGAGAGTGTTTCGTAAATGGAGGGATGAAAAATGAAGATAGCATGTAGCAGAAGAAGAAAAATGAAAGATGATGTGCTTGTTTGAGTGTATATTGTGGGATGATGGGTTAAAGGCTTAGGTCAAAAACCTTGGTAAGTGTTATGACAAGTGTCATGACACTTACCTCTTAATTAACAAGGTTAATAATGCTAACAATGCTAATGTCTTCTGATTTTAATACCCAATATCATTTAATCTCTAGTCCATTTGTCCCAAAATTTCTAATCCAATTATCTCCCCATTTTCGATGACACTTGTCATTAAATCCTAAAGCTATGTTTCAATTATTTCTATTGCCATTTGTCACTTATTTCTACTACCATAAATCAATTATCTTGCCACTTGGAATTTTTCCTAGTCCAAAAATACCCAAAATTTTGAAAATTTTGAAAATTTTGAAAATTTTCACCAAAAATTCTAAATCAATAATTATAATCACCAAATTAATTTTCAAGAAAAAATATTCAATATTCACGTTATAATCATTTAAAAATCAACTATACTCAGAAAAATGTCAATTGAGTGTATAAACAGTCATTATAATTTGTGCAAACATTAATAGTCACGTGTTTGTATGCTTATATTATGCATGAATATAAAATGCATTTCCTAATTTCTCGATGCTATTTCTCATTGACAGAAATCTAGAGTTCTACCGCTTAATATGGGAAAATGGGATACTATAGTTGATTACTGAAACAACCTAAATCTGATGTCGCCTTGGGGTTACTTCAAAATTTAACCAAAGATTGCACATCCTCAAGTCATTCTCTTTGAGGAGCCGAAAATAAAATTAAATTCCTAAGTAACTAAATGCAATACAATCTAAACTATAGAATGGGGTTTGATTTGATTAACCATCACTAAAATTGCAATGAATTAAAATAAACATAAAGGACTTGTTTTTGGTATTTTAAATTTAAAATGAGTGACATAAAATGATAGTGAGTGAATGAATGAAAAAATACAAGTGATTAATAATGATAAATGTAACCCTCCAATTCAATAGCACAGGCAATCATCACTTAAACAGATATGGGAGCTAAAAATAATGAACCAAGAGTTATAATCAAGCTTTTAATCCAACAACTGAGCCACCTTGAATTGTCACAAAATATATTGCAATGTCCCAATTTACTAACTACCACCAGAATAGTAAAATAGAACTAAGGATACTAAAAACCAATGCTCAATTATTACTTAATAATTAATAAAATAGAATTAAAGCTAGCAACAGATATAACGATCCGATAATTCAAGCCACCTTGAATAATCACCGAATATTCACTAAAATCTCATTACAAAGTCTTGACCCAAAACAAAGTAATGAAATTAAGCCATAATCAGCACAAAATCAGTAGCTAAACAGAAGTCTTCCAATAAAAAGATATAATCTATACATAACTCCAAATAATTAAATACTTATCCTAAGACCTAGGAATCACTAAATAATTAAATGGGTAGAATACAAATGCAGCTTAAACTCCCCTGTGATGACCCAAGCTCCTACCATTGCCATTAAATCGAAGAATTAGGACAAAAACCATAGAAGATGCTACCAATAATGAGCTCCAACAATCATCCACCAAAGATGAAAATGATGGTTTGGATTTGAGGGAGATGAGGAAAAAAAGCCAAAACTAAGTCTCCATGAGTGGAGAATGTTGTCGTCAAAAAAAGAACCCTCTCTTTTTTGTTTTCAACATTCCCTCTTATTTTTCGAAACAAGGCAAACTACAACCCTCCTTTTTTCTGTGTGTTCTGTTCTCTTCCTCTACTCAACGTCTGTGTTTTTGGTCTCTCTCCTAACATTGTCGTTTTTGCTCCATGCCTCCAACGTGCGTGGGCGTTGCATTTTTCTTCTTCTTTTTATTTAGAAACAACACACATCTCTAACCTTCTTTGTTGTCTTTATTTTTCTCCTTCCTCTCTCAACGTCTGCGTTTTGGTCTCTTCTTTATCTGCTAGTGTTTTCTTCATATATTGGTGCCGTTTTTGCTTCTCTTCTCCAGCTGCTTGCATTTTCTTCATATATTGCTGCCATTTTTGCTTCTCTTTTCCAACTGCTTTTTTAATACTTTGGACTGCTACTTCTTTTATCTTTTAAGCACCCTACAATAAAAATTACAAATAATGTAGCATCAATTGTCCTAAAATCAATTAATCACAGTTAAACCAAAATATGACAATTTTTTTACCCCTATAAACACAAATTAAATGTTAGGCACAATAATTCAAATAATAATCAAATAATGCAATAAAGACCAATTATAATGACAAAAACCCATCAAAATGATATGAAAATATATATAAATAAATGATTTTGTCACTTACTTTTAAAAACTATCAAAAACTTCCCTATGATTTTGATTTTCTAATACTCGTTCCTCTTACTATCAAACATCGCCCTAACTCGACATAATGCAATATGAACAAGAGAAGAGAATGAAATTGAATAAAGAATTAAGAGGAATGTCGATGGAGAAATGTATAGCTAGAGTTCATGAGTTGGTTTGCTAAAAAGGAGAAATCCATTAAAATATGTTATTGTCTAATGACACCTAGGAAGGAAGGAGTGAATTGGGTATTTAAAAATTCAACAATTTTTCTAAATAATATACTAAAATAATAATAATCAATGTAAATAAAGATAAGGAAATTACATGATATAAATTAATTAAAAAATTGAACAATAACTTAAAGAGAACAAGGAAGAGCGAATTCAAACTAATTTATGGCATTTTTGAAAACAATCGTTGCCTATGTCTACCAGTTAATAAGTTTTATTAATATTATAAGAGTACGGTGTAATTGTAGCTAGCACAGACAAGTACAGGTTGATACCACAAAAACTATAAGTATTAGTAGTACCCTTTCTTATTATCTAGCCTATGAATTAGATTGTCGATTTTATTTAAAAATTAAACTAAAAAATTTAAACAATACGCTAAAAATCCTAAATTATTAACCTTTATCATGCAATCATATTATTGAATATTGGACTGTGGAAATTCCTATCTTATGTTTCTCAAAACTACTAACAACTAATACCTTAGCTGATTAATAGAAATCATTATACTTAAAACCCCTAAGATTGGTTTATCGATTTGTGAATCTGCTACTAGGTTTGATCATGATCTAGAGGATTTATATCTACCTCTCTAGGTTTGTATACAACTTCTTCTAATTATGGTAGATCTATTCATATAAGAGGATTTCTTAATGTCAATCATATTAAATGAAATCATGCACTATTATTTTGGATATATTAGAACAAGAATAAAACACATTATTGAATCATAATAAATCAATTAATATAATTTCATTAAACAAAAGATCAAATCATATTGTTACCATTACTTAGGGTTCATCTTACCTAGACACTAAACAAGTTTAGTTCTTATCCATAGAAAAAAATCAATAACTAATATGCAAAAAAACTAATAGAAAACAAAGAAATCATAATTTTAAATCTCTCTTTTTCTTCTATTGAATCTTCTTGCAATTTTGGATTTAATGTTGTTATCTATCAGATCTCTTGATGTTTTCCTCATCCCTTGATCATAAATGTAGCCTCTTTATGTCTCTTACGACCTAAAAGTTCTTAATAACTCAACTCCTCTATTTTGCCTCCACTCTCATTCTTCTATGGTAAAAACTAGGATTTCTGTTAAACACTGTTAACTTACATGGAATGACCGTGTATATCCAAAAACATCCAAATTTGTGATTTCACACAGGCACAAAGACTTATATAGGTAACATACTCGACTGTGTATATCAATATACATGGTCGTGTAACTCCACATGATTAGAACTAAAATTCTTCAATATTCACACATTTACAAAGAATTACACTGTCACTATACACAATCTTGTAGGTCCTTAGATAGCACCTCAAAGGTAAAGAGGGTATTTAATAGAGAAAGTTACAAACTAAAAAAGAAAGAGGTGAAGAAGATAGTCTAAGAAGCTAAAAGTAGAGCTTACTAGAAATTATACCACTATTGAAAACTTAAAATGGAGCAAGGGATATATTTAAGTTGGCAAGATCTAGGGAATGGAAAGTAAGAGACTTAGATGAAGTTCGATGTATAAAGATGAAGCAGAGCAAGTGCTCATGGTTGAAAGTGACGTCAACAGAAGATGGCAGAGATACATCTATAGCCTTTTTAATGAAGGCATAGAAGACAACATCTCTCTAGATAATCTTAGCATGTCCAAAAGGTATTTAACTTTACTTATTGTTGTCAAATCATAAGGGAAGAAATTTAAAAATTCTTTGAGGGAGATAAATAATGGAAGGGTAGTAGGGCCCAATATGATGCCTATAGAGGTAGGGAAGAGCCTAAGCGAAGAGGGTTTACTTAGCTACCCAAGCTTTTTAATGCGATCCTTAAGTTTGCAAAAAAGTTGAATGAGTGGAGACTTAGTATACTAATTCATCTATACAAAAACAAAGGGGACATACAAAGTTGTAACAACTATAGAGGAATCAAACTACTTAGTCACATTATGAAGTTATAGGAGAAGGTGATTGAGAAAAGAAAGAGAAAGAATGCATCCTTCTTAGAGAACCAATTTGGTTTCAAACCAGGAAGGTTTATGACAAAAGCTTTATATCTCTTTAGAAAATTAATGTGATTTTATAGGAAACAAAACATAACCTACATATGGTTTTTATTAACTTAGAGAAAGGTTATGATATAGTAACCAGGGAAATCATATGGAAGTTTCTAAAATGTAAAGGACTTGATATGTGTAAATTATACTATGCTTTGCTAGATGTTTGAATGTGTTTATTAGATGATTATCATGTGTATGGGCTTAGAATTACGTTATTGTTAATGTTCATATGTATTCTAAGTGTTTGTTTGGTTTAGAGAAAGAATTGGATCTTAATTTCATGTTTCATAAGGTGTTTGATTTGTTTGTTAGTGGTGGAAACTAGGAAATTGAAGAATGAAGAAGATGGAGGTTGAATGAAGCAGTGCATGATCGTGACTTGTTTGTCTTACTTTAATACCATCAAATTGTTCAATGTTTGCAGTTAATGGACATGAATGTCCTATTTTGTGGTACTATTAGTGGGCTTGGTGAGAGCACATTGATATATGTTTTCTTGCAAACTTTTGAGGTCCTTAAGCTCCTTTTCTCTTTTAAAAATATATGCCATTGATTTTGGAAACAATAGCTTAGAAGAATTTTAAAAAGGTAGTCTTTCTGAGATAAAACATCAATGGAAGGAGGTATTTCAATTTCTTCCCAATTCAATTTATTTTTTATTCTAATGTATATGACTATTGAATATATGTTGAATAAGCTCATATACATTTGGTATAAGAGTATAATAACCTCTTCCTTGTTTTAGTTTTTGGAGAATTTTGAGTTCTGGAAAAAATTTCAGATTTGAATTTTTCATTTTAAAGTTGTTTTTGAATCTTTTGATTAATGGTAAAATTATTCAGTTAAGTGTTTTAGAAGTGTTTTTATATTTTAAAAAATAAAATTTATTGTGTTTTTAATCTAGTTTTGTTTGGTATCTAGCGGGTGATGAACCGGGTCATTATGACCCAGCTAGAGGTTAAAAAAGAGCTTTCAAGAAACATCATCGTTTTGTTTGTTTATTAAAAGCAAAATTATGATGCAATTGTAGAGGCTTGAACCTGCATCCACATAGGGTGCATAATGAGCCTATGCTAACTGAACTGAAGCTTACATTTTGATTTATAATTCGTTGAAATCATATTTATATAAATGTTCAACATGAATCAAATTATAACATAATTATAATGTCTATATTTTGCATTGTGAATAGAATTTTAGATAAAAATATTTTAGTGATTAATTATTAAGGCTTAGTCACAACAACCCTAATTATATAAAATTACATATTTATGTATTTAATCATATAAAGAGTTGAGACATTTAATTGTAGTTAATTATTTTACTATAATAAAATTTATCCCGTAGGTATTTTTATTATATTGGAATGAATAATTAGGATGAAATATCGAATTGTCTTTTTCTGATTTTCCTACAAGTATTAGGAATTAGAATATAATTTTAGCAAAAGTTTAACATAAATATGTTTAAATTAAAAATTTAGCCCACATGCAATTTTATGTCATTTGATTTATATCTTTTAAGATATGTTTACATCGGTACAACATATATGTAGTTTGTTCACCTCAAATTACTGATAAGTAGTGTGTATACTTAAATTATGCAACTATTTAAACTGTTAGTTTCTCCAATACAAGTTGTGAAATTCTTGAATTAAGGGGAGATATCTATAAGATTTAGAAGGAGAGAGTTCTTCTTCATCTAGGATGGATGGACATTGATTATGCTATCCAGAATGATGAACCACCTAAGGTAACTAAGGCCAACACTATAGCTGAAATTACTATTTATTAACATTAGGACCGTCTTTTTTCATTTCTATTTATAAGATAATAACTGTTACAATGCAACATATGTTCATCTAGAACATAACTTTATGTTATGAATAAAAATTTCTCTATGTTGTGGTATCGAAGATTAGGACATATCTCTATAAAAAGGATTAAAAGATTGGTGAATGACAGAGTACTTAGTATTTTGGATTTTACTGATTTTGAAATTTATATGGACTACATAAAGGGAAAGCAAACCAACAAATCAAAAAAAGGTGCTAAGAGAAGATCAAACATATTAGAGATGATATTTGTAGTCTAGATATAGACTCGTATGGTCATAAATATTTCATCTCATTTATAGATTATTACTCACGATATATGTATCTCTACTTGCTTTATAAGATTGTTGAATCATATGATTAAGAAATTTATATCATTAAAAATAAAAAAATTTGCAGTTGATAATCAAATTTCTTTATAATATAATTTTAAGATTCCATCAAAATGAAGCACTAGATGCTCTCAAAATATTTAAAGCTAAAGTAGAGAACAATGCGGTAAGCAAATTAAGATTGTGAGCTCTGATAGGGGTACGAAATATTACGGTAGATATACCAAAGTTAGACAAGCACCTGATCCATTTATAAGGTATCTTTAAGAAAATGGAATAGTAGCCCAATAACTATTCCTAGATCTCTTGACTAGAATAGTGTGGCAGAAAGAATAAACCGAACATTATTTGATATGGTACGGAGCATGCTGAGTAGCTCCAAACTTCTTAAATCCTTGTTGACTAAAGCTCTTAAGACGACATTGTATATAATAAACCGGGTACCAACCAAGGTTGTTCCAAAGATGCCATTTGAGTTATTTAAAGGTTGAAATTTGAATTTGCAACATATGCGCATTTAGGGATGTCTGTCTAAAAAATGAATTTATAAACCATAAGAAAAGAAATGAACTAAGGACCATAAGTGGGTACTTCATTAGATATGCCGAAAAGTCTAAAGGATATAGGTTCTATTATCCATCACATCACAGTAGAATTGTGGAATCAAAAAATGCAAAATTTCTTGAGAATGACTTGATTAATGGGAGGGATCAATTTGAAGATATAGTTTTCGATAATGATCATTTGGATACTCAGCCTTTCGCCTCAAACAATAAAGTGATTGTCATTCATAACAGTCCTTAGGTTCAAATAGATGTTGTACAACTAATTGTTGAAATTCAATAGCCTACGGTCAACATAAATGAAAATTAAGAAATTCCACAAGTTGTTAATAATTCAGTAGACCCTGTTATTCAGGAATTACCTTTTAGCATTCAACAACCAATTGAATAACAAACTCTACAAGAAGATGCTGGTGCAATATTAAGGAAATCTACTAGAACAAAGAAATCAGCTATTACTAATAATTATGTTATATGTCTATAAGAATCTAACTACAATATAGGAACCGAGAATGATCTTGATAACTTTTCATAAGTCATAAATTACAAAGAATCAAATTTATGGTACAATTCCATGAAGAAAACATGAATTCTATGAAGAATAACGATATTTGTGATCTTGATAAATTGCGTAAAGAAGCAAAACCCATAGTGTAATATCTGGTTTCTGGAACATGCTTAGGGTTAGAACCCCAGATTAAGCATTGCATATACATGCATAACATTATCATTCACACACGAATTATATTAGTACACATTACAAAGATGGCTTATGCACTCAATTGACTTATTCCGGGGTATGAAAGATTTTAAAGTGACTATAATGTGAATTGTGAATTGTTATGTCTTAAATTTTGGTTTGATTGGATTCCAATTAGTAAATTGGAATTAACTGTTATTAATTGGGAGATTTATGAATTAAAATGTACAATTGGATTAAAAAATACCAAGTGTTAGGATAAATTGATACATAAAAAATTTAGGACGTTTGCGCCTATAATTGAGTGACATTTTGCATAGTTAATTAATTGACAAATGCAACATGTAGACCAATAATCAGGAGACATATGGATTGATTAATTGGTAACTAGTGGCATCATCTTAAGGAGATTAGTGGCAGCTTATGAAATAGGCAAATGTCTTCCATGCCTTAAGACAAATGTTGTGATTAAATGAGGACACCTAGCATGTTGATGAGGCAAATTTCAGAAGCAAACTTTTTACTGCTTATTTCATTGTATCTCCACCAAAACTGCATCCAATTTCTATCTGCATTTTGGTAAAACCCTATCCAAATTGTTACAAGAACTATACATGTTAATCCTTCACAAAAAAATCAAGAAACCAATTGAATGACACCTTCACCTTACTGCCGAAAAATCCATCTGTTTTTGCTTAGAGTTTGTGATTGATCTTGCTTACTTGGAGGGATAGATTATCTTTAAGTGCTGAGATGAATTGAAAGCCTAATAAGTAAGTAGACATTTGATCTTTATAGCATGTTAGATATAATGAGAATGATGCTTGAATTGGAATGAAATGCATGTGATGTTAACGATGAAGTGTGTTGGACTATGCTAGATGAACTTGGAAGTTTTTTTATTTTGTTCTTGGTGTATGAAAACCGTGGGTTATAGGGTGCTTCATGGATGAATTAGGTCTGGAATTAAGTATAATTGATGAGGAATTCATGGTAAAGATAGGTGTTATTAAGGTGTTTTCAAATCTGGAAAATTTGAGCTGTAGGTGTGTTGTAAAAGAATGAATGTCAATGACATAAGTGAGCAGAATTTTGTAAGCCTTAGTGTAACCAATTTGGAGTTTAATTAACCTGAAATGAAGTAACCTTAAGGGACATGAAATCTGGAAAATTTTCAGATGTTATTGATGTCTTTAAGCTTGTTAAATTCGTGAGGTATTGAAGGTAGAAAAGTTACACACATTAGTGATGTTGATGACAAATTCTGCAATTTTAATTTCAGCCTTGTGTACATGTTGAACCAGCAGGGAAATTTCACTCTAAATTGATATATTTGGACTTGATTAAGGTTAGGAATGAGCCTATATTGTTGCTTGATTAATTGGTCAAGATCTTGATAAGTTTACGTAGTTAATTGATGTCATAATCTAAAGATGGACTACTTTGATGTGTTTAGTTCAAATCTGGCAATTCTAATTTGTTAAAGGAATAAATGAGTTCTTTTAATCCAAACATGATCTTTAGAACATGAATAATGTTTATAAGGTATGGATGAATGAGTATTGAAGAACATAGGGTATTTATAAATGAGAATTTGGTAAATGTATGAGTATATGTTGCTGGAAAAATTTTGGTGAATGTATAGATTTAGCTTGCTGAAATTTCAGATTTTAAGTACCAATTGTAGCACCCCACTCGCATAGGACATATTCCCGAACACGCTTATGGTATTCAAGAATACACTCTACAAGGGTGGTGTACAGGATAGTCAGTCAATCATAACATTACAATTTTTTCACGCAGCACACGCATTTTTAGAAAAATTGATAATCGTTTCGGCCGATTTTATTTAAAACATCACCAATTACAATTGTCATTACAAACTCACATTTGATCAAACATTAAACACATTGTTGGAATTTCAATAATCTTTTGGGTCTATTACAAATACAAAATGTATTTGAACATAACTATTATTACAAACATAATTCATTTTTATAATAAATGAAGCTTATGGAATACAATATTTAATACTAAATTTACACAAAATATATGCAGGCGCCAACTGATCTCGTCCTCTATCTCTTACTCAAATATAATGTTTAGACTCCAGTTGGTCTAACTGGGTGTCTCTTCTGAGCTTGAAAAATATGTTGCAAACTTTGGGGTGACTTTGCGAACTCAGTGAGTGGACTATCCTCGATCCAGAAATGACTGGATGCTGACGTTCTATCCTGTATATCAACATTATGCAATACACATATTGCACACACATTATTAATTGCGCAATCATATAACATTCAATTATACACACATGTATATGTGTAATGTATAATGTATAAGCCATGCTCATATTGACAATCTCGGGTATATTTCCTTTATTCACATCTCATAATCATTTAATAACATCTTTCAATCATT
>JAOTJB010215265.1:0-17768 GCA_027123815.1 Erythroxylum minutifolium | reverse complement strand
CGTTTACGCTGGTTCACATTTTGCCTGTCAAGGGAGAAAACATAGGCATAGTGTTTGGAGGATTTTTCATCGAGAAGCCCTCCAAAGTTTTTCTTCCTTTCAACTTTGTTAGTAAGATAATTTACTTTTAAATAATTCTCATGTATACTTTCAACTTCCTCCATAGATTCAAATGCAGCTTTAGGTGGCTTAGAAGAGCAACACGCAGCAGTAGCTATTTTTTTGGGATACGTTTATGCTGGTTCACCTTTTGCCTGTCAAGGGAGAAAACGTAGGCGTAGTGTTTGGAGGATTTTTCATCGAGAAGCCCTCCAAAGTTTTTCTTCCTTTCAACTTCGTTAGTAAGATAATTTACTTTTAAATAATTCTTATGTATTCTTTCTTTTCTATGACTTGTAACTAATTTATTTATTCTAGTTAGAAGATCATATTGAAACCTTGACTCTAAATCGATTGTGAAATCGAATAGGTTTATTTGAATTCAATCTTGCATGGGTATTTAATTATTATGATTTTATGATATTTTTGGGTTTCATTGAATAGATGCATATATTTAATAATCCTGAAATAATCTACTGCTAATTAAAATGATGAATCCGTAATTGTTTGTTGGTTTTAATAAGTGGCAATCTACATAATTTTATTTCTTCGTTAAGAAGTTTAATATATGTCGTGCAATTAATTAATTTGATTGCTATAAGCCCTCTGTTGAATTTGTTGGTTAGAATCGCGAGTATTTCTAGATTTTAATGTTAGTGAAACACTAATCCTACGAGCTACCTTTAAGGTTGTTTTTTGATTAGGGAGTAATTATTCGATATGTTCGTGATTACAGTATAAGGTAAAGAAAGATTGTTTATTATATATTTGTTCGTAACAATTAAAACCAATTTATTCATGAATATGTTAAATTACTTTTGCATCATTGATCAATTGAATGAATCAAGGTGGAAATAAATTCTTTTAATTATAAGTCTGTTTTATTTCAACATGACACACATTCAACATGTGGTCAGGTAAAGTTGATAATTACAAGGGTTCCAAAGTTAAGTGGAGTGAGCTTTGCACTCGCAAACAAGAATGGGGCCTTGGTATTCCATCTATCTAGACTATAATACACATTCTTCTGGCTAAGAGAATCTGAAGGAAGTTCACTAATAAGGAAGCTCTATGGATGAAGTGGATGCATGCCTACTATCTGGCTAATGTCAGATCTTGAAATTTAAAGGAAAGCAGAGAGCACTCATGGAGCTTGGTACAGATGATGAGAATCAAAGAGCAGATTCAGCCACACTTCAAAAGGCTTATTAGTAATGGCAACATAACTTGATTTTGGTACGATAGTTGAACTAACTTGGGACCTTTATATAGAAGAGAGGGGTTAGCCCTTCTAGCTCTTAGAATTCCACATCATTCCAGTGTGTGTTCCATTATCAACGAGGGGAATTAGAACTATAATTTCAAAGGTGCAGAAGAAGATATTTTGGTGAATCTACCTTCATATACTCCTAATCCTTCATAATAGGACAAAGTAATTTAGCTAGGTAGCTCCTCGTCACTTTTGACTAATAACTCATGTTATCATATTTTCAAAACACACATTTAAAAAATCGCTTGGTATATTTGATATGAAGAAAGACTTTAGTTCTAAATACTTCCTTTACTTCATGGTCATTGTTAGACCCCTAAGTCTAGATTACGGGATTGTGCGAGTGTTTGTGAGACTTGGCCAATGCTTGGCACGCAGGTCAGCACGAGGAAGGCGTGTTGACGAGAGAACAAAGTAAGTCTTACGAGTTGACGAGCAAAACCTGAGGAACTTGCGAAGTAGGTGAAGGATGCGGGAACTATCGGCAAAGATCTTGAGAGTAGGTGAGATTCGATATATGTGGGCACGCGTAGGCGCACATTGGCAGAAATCTTCAACAAGATGTGAGATTCGGATGCGAGGTCCTGTGGAGTTGGTGAACAAAGTCATGCGAGACCCGAGAGTGCGCGAAGGCACTTGACTTCGACGAGGCAGGTCGAAGGTATGTAAAACATGCGAGGTTTTATACTAACTCGGATTATGACTTGTACTTAGTCATAGAGTGATAAGACTGCACCATGAGTGAGCTTGATCATGAAAGATGGACTTGTTTATGGACGTGCCTTGATGGACCTATGTGTGGATAGGTTGTGGTGACTTGGAAAACACATCAACAGTGACGTGGCGACTGTGGATGATGTGACACATGATGACGTGATAGATAAGATCACAGTAGATGAACATCAGCTTTAAAAGATAAAGATCACGTGAAAAGATCATCTGAAGATAGAGGAGATCTTCGTAGATAAGGATAATCATTCTTAGATAGGGTAATCTTTTATTTTGTTAATGTGATGTCACTTAATCCTATCAGATAGAGTCCTAATTATATGGGGATGTCATCTATTGGTTAGATTGATGTAATCTGCTAAGGATAAGATAGAATAAGATTGTGATCTTAGCTAGTAGAGTTCTATTAGGACTCTTAGTCATCTGGAGGAGCCTATAAATAGCTCATTAGAGGTAAGAGCTATTCATTACTCACTTATTGGGAGAAATCACTCAAAGGAGAGAGATTTGAGACTTGAGAGCTTTTGGGAGAATTTTCATTGTAAGGGCTTCGAGTAGGGAATTCCTTGTTAGTGTTTCGAGAAGGAGGTACTTGTGTCTTTTGTTAACATTTTGTGGAGAGTTAGTGAAAGAGTAGCTTCGGCTATATATATATCTCTTGTTGCTTTCTTTACTCTGTTTTACACTTGTGTTATTTTGTATATGAGAGAAACACTTTAAACACTTGTGTATGCGTTAGGTGTTCGAGGGTTAACGGAATTATTCGGTGACATTCACATAAAAAGGCTAAATCTTGCTTAAGTGGACTGAAGCGGGGTTGCCGCACTAAGGTGGACGCGACTTGTGGTGAAAGTTAGAGTCCAAAGCAGACCTTTGTGATAGTTATCAACTAAAAACATATTGAAAACAAAAGATCGATGCAATATTAATCCTGATCAAAATTTCCCTATTTGTAAAATTTCTTTAGAATCAGTTCGCATTTTTACTTTCATTTTATTTTCTCCCAGATTATTTGGTCTAGAATTCAACAACTGATGAATGTATACTATGGTGAAAGAGTGGTTTAAGATTGTGGAATCAGCCTTTAATACTTCCAAAAGATTAAAGCAGGATAATGTGTTTTTTTCAAAGTACCTTCATCTGTTGTATTTACGCTGAAGGAAAAGAAATGCCAGAAAACACTCTGACATTCTCCTGGAATTACATGTTTGGGTGGATACTATATGATGGATCAGAGAGATTCTGATGGTATATAAAGCTTATGAAAGTGCCAGCAGGACATTAAGGAATAACTGGAGATTATTGTCTGTTTAGCTAAAGGTTACGTTTGATCTTTGTAATCTTATTATCATTGTAGTGTTGTTAAAGGTTGACTTTATCAATAAAATTCTTTCAATTAGAGATACCTTCTTTTGGCTTTATAAAATCCGAGATGTAAGGTAGGTTGCATGATGGCTTTGCCTGCGTAATTTTCTAAGATCACCATTTTCTAGCTGCTTGATTTCTCCTTAATTACAACTTCCCTACAGATAAATGCGTTGAAACATCTTTTAGTTATATATGTCCAATTTTGAATTTGTGTAGCAATCAAGGATGCATGTAAGAAGTGTTCAATTTCAGCCGCAAAACATGGGGTGGATAAGAGAGGCTATCCTCACGAGGCGGTTAGAAATAAATTCAAGCTATTCCTTCATCCACAACTGAATTTTGCTACAATCAAAATAAGGTGGAAGAAAAAGGATGGAAGATCAAGTAGGCTTCGAGCGTAGTCAGATCTTCTGATAGCCTTCCTTGAGGCTGCTCACTCCACTGGAGATGACTTCTATAGGCATTAGGCTAATGTCTTTCACCTGCTTATTCTTTTCTAGCTTTCTCCTCGGTATTAGACTGGTTGATGAGCCTCACTTAGAATTGGTCCTTAGCTACTTAAGTTGGCTCTACAACTCTGAATTAGTTATCTTCACTTGTAACTCAAGTTGTATTATGTTTACGTTTTCCCTTGGAGAGCTGAATATATTTCTTCCATTAAAAAAAAAAAATTGTGAACATATGTAGGAATTGACAAAATAGAAAAAGTTTCCAATTCTTTTTACTGTATCATCACTTTGCTGCATCCTTTTTCTAAAACATAATACCATATTGAATTTATGACATGATATTTTCATTGTGAGATAACAATTCTAGGTAAAGAAAAAAGCGAGAAGATACAATTCATGAAATTGGGAAGAAGTTTGTATATTGTAGTAAAATTCTTTGGGAACATCACGCAAATATGAAGCGACTGACGTAAATATGAAGCGCACAAAAATGCATATAAAGTGCACAAAAAAAAAAGATCAACTATTTAAGTCCAAAAGTAAAAACTACTAATCCAACAATTTAGGATTTTGGATAAAATGTTGTAATTTGAATGATTAGGCTACTTAATTTTTAATGGTGCAATAATTCATCTAATTTATTTCAAAGATTAGTAACTAAGGTGTTAAGAAGAGTAAGTTCTTTTTATGAAATGTTGATTCATTGCTGTTAATCAATAAAATGAAAAAAAATAATATGTAAGTGATGTTACAGTTGCACATTTGTAGGCTGAGTGCCCTGCTTCTCACAAATTAACATTCAATTACCAGCTTGGGAATTTCCTTAAACATTTCTTTGTTTCCGGAGAGAAATAAATACAAAGTTGAAAATTATTTGCCAAAATGTATTCAGATTTTAGGATTGGAAGATGCATACAGCTATAATATTGTAGCAGTTTCTCTGTATAAAATAAACGAGGTTAAACATTTCACTTTCCGATTCTCACGTTTTTTTGAACAATATGACCTATCCAATCAAAACAGGACAAGCCTTGCATAAAACAGGAGGAGTATGCTTATGTAGAGAATCAAAATGAAGGTGACATGAGGAACAATTAATGCATAAATTATTTACCAGAAAGAATAATTAATGCATAAAATGTTTGAACCAGAAAGAATAATTAATGCATAAAATGTTTGAACTTTCAAGTTAACAGTTCAAACACGGTTTTGGATGAAAGAAACTTATCAGAAACGGGTAAGTCATGTCACTAAGCCATTGGACACTGTTCGCTACCTGTCATGTTTTCACTTACAACCAAATAAACGTTTTCGTCTCTTGATCGTTGTCATCAGCTTGGGTTCAGTATAAATAAACTCTTTGCTAGTCCTTTACGCAGAAATCCGAGTAGCTAACGAAAATGTCTATGCTACAAAAAATGCAGCCAATGTGGCAGGAACTAGAAATAAAAGAATTTTCTAATCCTTTACTTTTCTGCCTTTTGTTAGCGTCATGCTTTATCTTTTGGAAAAAGCTTGGCAAAGGCGAGAAACTCAATCTACCACCCTCCCCTCCCAAGCTGCCAATACTTGGCAATCTTCACCAACTAGGAAAACTGCCTCACCGCTCTCTTCGAGCTCTTTCATTAAAATATGGCCCTCTAATGCTCTTAAACATTAGCCAGAATCCAACTCTCGTGGTTTCTTCCGCCAAGGAAGCAAAAGAAGTGTTGACAACCCACGATATAGTCTTCGCGAATCGGCCCAAAACAAAAGCTTCAATGACCTTTCTCTATGGCTGCAGTGGCATTGCTTTCTCTTCCTATAGTGAGTACTGGAGGCAAGTTAAGAAACTAAGCATTGTAGAACTTCTAAGTTCCAAAAGGGTGCAATCCTATCAGTCCGTACGGGATAAGGAAGTCAGCGATTTGATTAATAACATTCGCTGTGCATGTCTTAGTGGAGCATCTGTTAATATCAGCGAGAAGTTGCTTGGTCTTGTCAATAACATAGTTTCTCAATGTGTCATTGGTCGAAAGGCAACATATGGAAAAGTTAGTGGCGAGTTTGGAGAGTTATCCAGGAGGATGTTGTTACAATTTGGAAACTTCAACTTTGCTGATAGGTTTGCTACCTTAGCATTTATGGATAACCTGACAGGTATAACTGCACAGTTTAGAGCAACATTTAGAGAGGTAGATGCTTATATCGATCAAGTGATCGAAGATCATAGGATGGAGGATTGTGATCAAGATCAGTTGGATATTAAAGACTTCGTCCATATTATCCTTCAACTTCAGAAGAATGGTAAGCTCGGTATTGAGCTTAACCGAGACAACATCAAGGCAATTCTTGTGGTAATTATTCTTCTCTCCTAGTTATGGTTAAGCATTTAACTCTCCGTTACCTTGGCTTTTTAAAGCACTTATTATGCAATCAACACAAAAATTTTCAGGAAATGTTTCTTGGAGGAACCGATACAACTGCAACAACAATTGAGTGGGCGATGGCCGAACTAGCAAGAGATCAAAATGCAATGAAGAAAGCACAGCAAGAGGTAAGAAGAGTTGTAGGAAACAAATCAAATGTGGAAGCAGAGGATATTAACAAAATGACCTATTTGAAATGTGTCATCAAAGAGACCTTAAGACTGCATCCAGCTCTTCCTCTTCTAATTCCTAGAGAAACATCAGCAAGAGTTGAGTTGGGAGGCTACACTATTCCTCCAAGAACAACAGTGCTTATCAATGCAGTGGCAATTCAATTGGATCCTGAAGTTTGGGACAACCCAGAGAAGTTTATTCCAGAGAGATTTGAGAAAAATCCGGTTGATTTCAAAGACCAGGACTACAATTACCTTGCATTTGGTGGTGGAAGAAGGATTTGCCCTGGGCTCTCGTTTGGTCTGGCTTCATCAGAAACTGTTCTTGCCAATCTCCTGTACTGGTTTGATTGGAAATTGCCTGATGGTAAACCTCCAGAGGAATTGGACATGAACGAGTCATTTGGTCTCAGTGTTTCTAAGAAAACCCCTCTTCTCCTCATCCCAACATTGTACTCTCCTTAGAACATTCTGAGGATGATCCAATGGTTCTCTTCGTTACGCCACTTATAATAATGGTCGTTATAATAATGCATCTCATGTACTCGACCGATCCATAGCTATGTTATAGCCGTTTATGTGCTATTCTCGTTTTCAATAAAGGCAAATGCTGCTACTGCTAGTAAGTTACATGAAAAATGGGGACAAGCCCTTTAACTGTTGTTGTACCGCCAAATGTTAATTCTTTTAATATTAATTTTTTTCAAATTAATCCTTAAAATATTATCAATTTAATTCATGAAATCAATTAAAATATTTTATCAAGTGTAGAATTGTAACTTAGCTTCTTGTGTTCTTGGATAATCTGAGTCTATAAATTCCTATTTATTTTTTTGAAAAATAAATAATATTTTCTATTATCTGTAGCACAGTTATCACAAAATATACGAACTTACAACGATAGTCAAGTTACAGTATACTTGCCTATCTAAACACTAATGGAAGTTACAATTACTAGGAGTAGAGTACTAGCTATGTGTTACATAAATGCCTTTTAAGAATACTGCCTTCAAATGTTCCACCTAGTTTTCATGCATGATGTAAGTAAAATATCAGTTTTTCTGGCCAATAATGTAGCTCAAATCCAATTTAGATGCTTGTCCGCTAAGTAGTATTTATCTTCCTCGACTTATTTGTACAGTCTACAATTCCTCTCTCTCCGTATCATGTAAATGGTAGTTTTAAAAGCGACTTTGAGAAGAATAGCATTTTCTTTACCTAGTTTGGAGTGATTGATAAACCATCGCAATTTAAGCTCCCAATCATAAATATGGTTCACTGCACCGACCATGTATTGGACCTTACTCCTTATGGATTTGGAATAAACACAATTAAACAACAAATAGTTTCAGTCCTCGTTAGCATTATGGCAAAGGACGCAACAAGTATCATTCGGGTTAAACAATCGACACTTTGTTCGGAGCGTATTTTTAATGATTAACCAAGTAATAAGGGAAGCTTTGGGGTTCATGGAGCTCTTCCATATAAGGTTATACCAAGGACCTCCGTTGTGTCCCTTCTGAAAATGCGATGGCAAGATTCATTCGTGAATGACCGCTTGGATTAGGGGTCCAACAAATTGAATAAGCCAAACTAGTATACCCTAGTTGAGGACGATGCTCATGCAAAGAGGAGAACCCCTGAAAGTTACCCTACATCCACCGTCTTAAAGTAGATATGATACTCTGGCTTCAATAAGTATACGATTTCTCAGATGTGAGAAAGTTGGGTTATTTATTAGTCTCTCGCAAATTATCAAACAAAATCTAGGTATTTCCACCTCCGTTTACCCTATGTTTAATATGGCGGTATAACAGTTGTCTCATCTTCAACAACTCGTTAAAAGTTCAGGGGTATTGGTTAGAAATCACAAGTTGCTAGAAGTTTCGATTTTGAAGATGAACTGCACGTACCCTTTTTGTCTAGAGAGCTTCCTTACGGGAAAATAGTCTCCAATTACTTTTGCTAGGTAAAATCATTTTGCATAGAAGAGGTAGAATGGATGCTGAGGCCTTCTTGTTTCTTCGGGATTGTAATGTCACTCCAATTTACTTTTCCATTTTTCCCTATTTCACATCTTCCCGACCATAAAAAGCTTTCAGCAGTCTATCAATCTCTTTAATAATCTTTCAAGGAAGAGCTGTATGTGGTAGCTAGTGGGTGTGAAGACTACTCAGTATCGCAATGATCAGAGTGATCCTTTCAGCGTGGGATGAAAATTTGTTTTGCTAAGAGAGTATTTTGGCTTTGATTCTCTTTAGGATTAGAGAACGAGGTAATGGTCACCCCTAGGAGGAGGGTAGATACTCAGCCTCATTACTCTGCTCAACTCACTAGGATTCTAGACATTTGCTAAAATAAGCATGCTACTTTTCTCCAAATTAATCCGAAGCCCAATCCACTTCGTGAACACTTTCAAAGAGTGCATCAATATATTAATCGATGAAAATCCAAAAGGATGTTGTGTAGGAAAAATCTAGTTTAGTCACAGTTACATTGAACTATACATGCGGTTGCTTGATATAAAACAACTAAGTCAGTAACTTTTTCTAGAACAAATTAAAATAAAAAAATTAAATACAAAATACACAAATCAACACCTGAGATTTGGTAACGCAGTTCGGCACATCTTATCTACGTTTACATGGCCCTCTCTTAGCTTAATCACTTTCACCAAAGAACAAAAATAATTTTACTCAAGGCATTGCAGAGCTGACTCAGCCTATCTTGACATTATTCCTCATCCTCACATTCTGTGAAATTATTTTACTCCCAATAACACAATCATATTGTGTTAAACTTAATAGAGGATTTTCACAATAATGTTGGATAATATAAATGAAAATTGAACAACACAAATGATTAAACCAATAAAAACATAAACAAAGAAAAAAATTGAGATAAAAAATTCCCTTAAATATGTAGCTTTATTAGCCGAAGATGTGGGAATTGATAGAACAATATCTGCTATGGACTATAAAGAAGAATCACGATCAGTCCACACACAATAACATCAAAATAACATCAATCAAACAAATGTTTCATCACCGAAATTTTACCAAAAATATAGTTACAGTACCACGCCTATACTAGATGTTTTTCACACAAAAATAATATCTGGACAACCCTAGAAATCATGCAAAACAACAAAAAACATAGCTTTCCAAGATGGATCGAATCACCAAAAATTATTGCCAAAGATAGCTCAATACTCTTGAAAGTACAACTGCCAAGTTACCATTTTCTGGTTGTTTTTCCACACAAAATCGATGGAGAAGCAATCCAATTATTCACCCACATGTGCAGAAGCACAACTGCCAAGAATAGCTCAATAGAGCATGTAATAGCTCCCACAAAAACAAAGAAAATGCAGCTACACACACAATCTTACTGCACGTTTTTATTTCACAAAAACGATAAAGCAACTATCTAAGAATTCACTCATAGTAAAGAAAACACAGCTGCAACATCATATGTACTATATGTGTTTTCCCACTAAAAAATAATAATGTAGCTGCATAGAAAATTCACGCACATAGTGGGGAAAAGTCAGTTGCCCAAGATGAATAAGATCTCTGAAAAAATCCTGCAAAAATACAACTGCACACATAACAAAACTTCTGCATATCTTTTCTCTAAATTAATGATTATACAGCTACCAAATCACCAAAAATTCTACAACATTATCTTCAATAAAAAAGGGTGATTTTATCCCAAATAAATAATATATTCTCTAGGATTTTATCCTTTATGCTATCTTATCTTCAAAAATCCCACACAAGATAAATTTTTATTATAATGAAATTCCAAACGTATCCAACTATATCTAATTACAAATAATGGCCAAAATGAATTAACAAGATATCTCAAGAAATATCTTAATAATCTCTCCCTTTTTGGCATTATTTGTCACATACGAGAATTCCCCCTTAAGAAGATACTTGGACACTCCTCCTTAATCGAACATCGAGTTCCAAGTAACTTCAAGTTCATATAAACAATTGTCAAGTTCACATAAGCAGAAAATATCCAAAGAAACAATTATCCCAAATAATCAATTATCCAATCATCCAAAATTCTTCCCATTGGGATAAAAAGACAATTAAAAACAAGACAAATTGTCACGCATATGCCTTGAAATCTCCCCATGAATGGAACAGTTACCAAAAACAATATGATATCTCCCCCTTAGGATAAAACAATTCCAATCAAATAATGCCCTGAATGTGATCAATCTTAATGAATAAAGAGCCATAAAAATCAACATTAATTGTAGTAGCAGAATCATAAGCATATAGTGTAATAGCAGAAGGCCACTATGACAATTTACCACCGAACAAAACACTAGCCAACATATCATTACTTGCATCAAAGCCATCCACATACGATTGATTAATTCAGAAACCCCAAAAATGCATTCAACGAATTATATTCAAACTTAATCAATCTCCTCCTCACATAAACAATGTGAAAGCATATTACACAAACTCATACAACCTATGATGTAGAGAGAAACCAAGATAAAACTTGAAAAACCTAAATCATAGAAAACCCGAATCTTCCTATAGGTCTCTAACTAAGCATCAACATTTTCTTAGCACAATTCCGTAAATCAAAATCTAAAAGAAAAACTCTCAAATCATCAAGCAGAGCCTCATTTTTATATCAAATATACTATTCAATAACTACAGAAAAATCCAAACATACACCAATTAATTGAACCTTAGAAAACCTATAACTCAGAAAGTTTATACGTGAACTCCTTCGAGCCCTCTTTTTTATTTAGACAACATCAATATATACTTAAAAATGTAAAGCACACATTCACTGCGCCCCTCAAAGAAATTCAAACCTAGCCATATTTTTCGTCACATTATCTCTGTCATTAACTGTCTAGTTGATTCCTTCCTCTGAAGCAACTAATTGGTCTTTTGTTTGAACAATTTCTTTACTAGTAGTAACTAACTAAGAATCTAGGTAATTTTTGGATTTTACTTCTTTTGCGTCTTTGTGTTGGTTCATAAGTCTAATTTTGAAGGTATTCTTCTACCACCAAGTTAGTTTTTAAACCATCCACACGAAGCACATTTTTGAAGTGTGACAGTCCATCCATGTAAAATGTCGCTCTTCTAATAATCATGACCTTCTTTCCATCTTCAAAAGTAACATGGCCATCCATACAACTTTGATCATCCATCAAGTAGCTTCTTTCACTCTTTCTTACCCAAGTTTACTTTAGTAACATGGGTTGCTTCTAGAAATTTAATAAGGAGTGTCTAGATTTTCATTTTTGAGCGATTTGAAATATCATTTACATCAACTTGTAACATTTCGATGTTATATGCTCAATAACCTCACAAAAGTGACATGCAGGAATAAACTTTCAATTCTTTTTTGAGGTTTCTCCTTTGACAAATCTAGCATCATCATTTTTCCTATCATTCAACTTGGACCCTTGTAACCAATACCTTGAACTTCTCCTATAATCTTAACAATTTCTAATAATTTTTCTAGCTTTTCGGTACATCCACTTAACATTCTTATTCTCTTTTACATATAACTAGCTTCGAATTAATTTCATC
The DNA here is from genome assembly GCA_027123815.1 of Erythroxylum minutifolium. Classification (NCBI taxonomy): domain Eukaryota; kingdom Viridiplantae; phylum Streptophyta; class Magnoliopsida; order Malpighiales; family Erythroxylaceae; genus Erythroxylum; species Erythroxylum minutifolium. The sequence goes on along the minus strand of JAOTJB010215265.1, from coordinate 5,690 downwards.
AAGCTCATCTATGGTAGATAATAACTTCTTCTCAAAATCTTAAATGATGTTCTTTATAGAAGAGTTTTCCTTCTTTAGCTTTTCATTTTTCTTACATGTTTGCACCCACTTTGCATACATTAACTCATAGGCTTTGTAAATATCCTCACTTTTTCCCTCTGAATCACTGTCATAATATGAAATTAAACTTTGGACTAATTCATCTGCATTTTCCCAAAATTTTGGACTGATTTACCCATGGTTTCATCATCAGTTTCTTCCTTCTTGGTTGTTGTTAAGCAATTGGACTCTTTCTGTATAAAGCAACCAATGCAACTCTACTTACAAATTCTTCTTCATCACCATACTCACTTCCGGATTCATTCTCATTCCAAGTGATTGTATAAGACTTCCCTTTTCTCCTCTTCAAAGTGTTAGCCGCTTGTACATGTCCAAAGCCTTAACATTCATGACATTAAATTTTTTCAATTTTTCACCTTTTTGAGTGTTAGCTTGTTGTTTGAAGTTATTATTTGATGAGCTTCCACCATTTTACCTAAACTCGGGTCTATCTTTCTTCAACTATTTTAATGACTTGCTGAAATTTCTTATCAATAACTCCATATCCTCCTTCTCATCGGATTCATCTCCTAAGTCATTCAAGGCTTTACTAATCTCGACTTGCAATGCCAATCCTTTATTCTTTTCTCATTTATCTCTTAACAAATTCATCTCAAAGTTGGTAAGAATCTCAATTACCTTATTCAAAAATAATTCATTCATATCATAGGCAAAATAATTCATTAATATTATAGGTTTCTTCTATGGCTGTAATTTTTGATGTGAATCTCGGAGGCAATGATCTCACTGTCTTCTTAACAAGTTTCAGATTCGAATTCCCAGGTTGATATGTTTGGTTTACTATGTCACGCAATCTCTTAAAGAAGTCTCCAACAGTTTCACTCTCAACCATCTTCAACTCTTCAAATCTCACAGCCAACATTTGAAGTTTCGAGGTTATCACCGATTTCGATCCCTCATGTAAAGTTTGCAAAGTGTCCCTTGCTTCTTCTGCTAATTCACATTCAGAAATCATACTAAAACATCCTTCATCGATAGCATTGAAGATTGCATTCAATGCATAAAAATTGCCAAGCGCTCCCTCTTCTTCAACTCTTATCGATTCAGATGGATCTTTAGGTACTGCTTTATTCTTTTAATCAATAGTCATTGGATGTGTCTGGCCATTCAACACTGAAGTCCATACCATAGTTCCTTATGCTTGAATGAAAACTTTCATTTTTGATTTCCACGTAAGATAATTAGAACCATCTAGCAATGATGGCCTGGTGATAGATGCCCCTTCTCTTATGGCTGGTTGTGCCCAAAATAAGTTCTGAAAAATACCTAGGCTATCCTACTCCAAAGTATATGAGGTGGTTGTAGTTGATTTCCCAGAGTTGTCTCCCACGAAGGTGAAATTGGTTCACTTAAATTAAACTTGAACAAAAATAAAAACAGATGCAATCTTAAACACTCTATCCCAATTTATTGAGTTAAGGCTTTAATGAAAATTAAAAAATTATATTGAAAAGCAAACAAAATTAAATAGGAGCAAAAACTAATAGATTGACCAAAGTGGAAAACTGTTGAGAATTAATTTCACTAATTTAATCTCCTATGCATGACTAAGGGAAAATGATTGGGTAGTCATCTTTCTAAAATTAATAGTTAGGTTCTAAAATCAACTCGAATAATAAACTAAGATAACTTTCGTATTCGACAAGATATGATCCGAATTAATTATGGAAACCTGACTACTAATTACCACTTAATATATTTCTAGTTCTTAACCTAAGCATCTATAGTTTCTTGTAACATATTAAACTTCTTGTCTTGATCCTTTGTTTAATACCAAAATGATGCAAAGTTTGATCATGCTATTACATCCATTCAGTTCAGAAATTATAGCAACATATAAGACAACAACACAGTCCCTCAGTCATGTATATTTGAATAAAATAGCTACATTCATCCTCAGGAAAAAGATATAAGCCAATCACGAAAATAACAAGGTTCATCATATTCAAATACTTCAATCCCATCTTGATCAATATAAGAGAAGTATTAAAGCAATAAACCAAGTGAATAATCGAAATAAAATATCAAAAGCTAATATAGTATGAGTCCATTAACTAACAAAGGAGTAAGTTAGAAAAACAACAGAGAAATAATAAACAGAATGAGCAAATAAGTGTTCGGATGAGGGAGTTGTGGTGATCTCCAGCTACTCTCAAGCTTCCTGTATTGGCTCTTGCCTTCACCTTCTGCTTTGTTCTCACCCAGATGGTATGCTGCTCATATTGCTCCCACCTCTGCTTCCTTTCACTACTCTTTCTCTCTTCTATCTTCTCAGCCAAAGCTCTTCTCTGCTACTCCGCCTTCTTTCTCTCTATCTATTTTATCCCTGAATAAGTCTATTCTCTCTATCTATTTTATCCCTAAATGAGTCTGTGTGTGTGGAATAATGGAATGAGAGAATATGGAATATGTCTGTGTCAATGAATGAGCGACCACTCTCCTTACTCTTTCTATTTATAGTCTATTTTACGTATAGGTTTTTAAGCTGTCACTCCTACACATGACACATAATAAATTGATAAATTAAAAGGAAAAAATAGGTCACAGGGGGTGATAAGTCACCCCCATGAAGGCACTTGTCACAGTGGTGACAAAGTGTTATCGTAACTTACACTCTAATGTTAACACTGTGGTGACAAGTTATGTCACCACCTTTCTTCCTTTTTTTTCTTTTCATGCAAAATCTATATGAATTTTCCCTTAAACATTCATGCAAAATTGACAAAATAATCTAATTAACATCATGCAATATTCACACCATTTTCACTCAATCTGTCTTACATTTGGATCAAAACATCAAGATTTATAACCAAATTCAAGACATGAAAGTAATCAAAGCAACATAAACTAGACACAACAATTCCCCCACACTTCAACTATGCTTATCATCAAGCATAATAAAGAACACTAGACTATAAAAGAACAAACAATGGAAACAATAATTTTCGTAAATAATAGTCAAAGATATCAATGATCATTTTAATAAACACAACCTAAGAACTTGAAACTCATAATACTCTATGAATAAGGTATTATTTGCATATTTATATAAAATCAACAGGCACTCCAATTCAAAGAACCATCACATGTGTGATAGACACTCACTCTACTCTCCATCTTCTCAAGCATTCAAAGGTAGGATATGTATTCACTCATTGTTAATTTCATATAGGGAAACTAACATAAGCTTGCTTACCGATCCAATCTCCACCACTCATATCAAATAGAAACATCAACCTGAAGGTCTTTATTTTGGTTGTAATAGGTTCAAGCTAAGGGGGAAAAAGGAAAATCACAGTTTAAAACTACAACACAAATTGAGCATTTAAAATAATACATAATAGTGAACCATAAAACATCTAATTCTTTCCTTTCATTTAACAAAATTAACACTTACTATTTTTACTTCTTTCATCTTCTTTTCATTTTTTGGTCATCTTCTTTTCCTTCGTTTTCTTTTCTATTTCTTTTTCTTCTTTTTTTACTTTTACTTTTTTCTTTCTTTCTTTTTGATTTTTACTATAATTTTCATTTATTTATTTAGAACAAGATCAAGTTTCTAAGAGAAACATGTAGAGGAGAGATACAAATTATTACAACCTTATCCATTCCTAACTCAAAAGCCAACTATATGCTATGATTCCCCCATACTTGTTGAAATAATTATTCCCTAAACCCAATCATACCCATTTAAATGCTCAATTTGTCTTATGGTAGGTATAACGAAAAGGATAAATAATTAAGGTAAAGGATCATATTTTGGGTTTAAAGAAAGAAAAGGTTTCATGTTAAGCTCAAAGGGGGTTCACTTAGGGCAACAATATGGTGGCATTTTAAGCAAAAGTGGTAAATCCTAATTGCCTTTATCATTTTAAAATTTACATAAGATTATGTGATCTCAAATATTATTTGTAAACAAGTTCTAGAGTTCCTTAATCATGAAAGAACACTCTCAACAAAGAATATTTGATTTTAGTGTTTAATAGTTCAAAAAGGACCAAACTCTTACCAAATGAAAAGTGTCATTCATCTACCATAATAAGCTAATATCCTTTTAACTGAAATCTAAGTTAATCAATCTAGGCGTGTAAGTATACTCATTACTCACATTATGCATTTCTAATCCCGATCAAGTTTATGTCATGACCATACATCTCTAATTATTAAACGGGAAAACAAACACACAACACACAACACACAAATAATAAATATTTTTTTAACTAATACTCCCCCAACACTTAAACATCACATTATTCCTATTGTGATACAAAAAAGTAAAAGAGGGATCTAAAACATAAAATAACATGAACAAGGACAAGCACTAAAACTAAAAGACATTAAACTAACAAGTAGCACAAATAAGAAAAAGAAAAGGATAGAAATATAATATGAAAGTGTGAGCGGTGGCTACGTCGATGTGGTGTGAAGTATGGTAATAAGCTTAGTGTATTGCATTAAGGAGTGAAAAATAGCTATGAGGAAGATAAATAGAAGAGATTAAGAAGTAGGTCCGTGCACACAAAGCAAACAGATTAAGACGAGTTTCACTAAAAAGAAATAACAAATAACTAATTGAAAAACTAAATAAAAAGTATATGGGTTGCCTCACATTTAGCGCTTCTTTAATTCCTTTTAGCTAGAAACCTCAACCGTTATTTTCAAGATGGATCACTCGAAGTTACTAATGCCAATGTTTTCTTCTCTTCATTAGGATTTTTCTCCAATAATTTCCCAATTTCTCCCTCAGTTGTATCGACCAGAAATTGGCAACATTCATCACTCTCTTTAACAAATCTAGCTCCTTTTCTTCTTCTTCATACAAGGAGAAATCAAAATATGCAGTATTAATTTGATCAAAAGAAGAACAGTCTTTAGAAACAGTAGTAGTAGAAATAGGTTCAACAATAAAAATTGAAAATTCTATTGTTTCTCCCAAAATAGTTATGCTCAGTTTTCCATTCTTCACATCAATCAAGGTATTGGTAGTGGCCATAAAAGGCCTCCGTAGGAGTATGGTGTGCTCCTTCCCTTACTCTTTAACCTCCACCATATCTAGGGCAACAAAATCTACAGGAACAATCAATCCTCTAACCTTCACTAACACATCCTCCATTATTCCTTTTAAATAACGGATTGGCCTATCAACTAATTACAAAGACATGTTTATAGGTCTTCACTGTCCTAGATCCAATTTCTCATAAATAGATTGAGGAATAAGGTTTATACTCACCCTAAGGTCAAGCATACCATTAACTTCATCACTATTACTGTAACACCCCACTCCTGCCGGACCCGAACCCGATATCGACAGTGATACCCGAATCCGTGCCCCGCGAGGGTGGCGTGTCACATCACTTCACTAAACAAAAGTCGGTATCAATTTTTTTTAAAACGTTTTACACTTATCACTCATGTGGGCCCACTTTTTTTTTCTTTTTCAAAACATTTGTTACTTAAACTGAAAACGAAACAAATCATATTGCAATCAATAAAACGCAAAGCGCAGAAAGTTAATATCTTAAATTGGCCCATTTTATTTCATAATCATTTAGTACAACACAAAGCAAGCA
>JAOTJB010214872.1:0-17775 GCA_027123815.1 Erythroxylum minutifolium | reverse complement strand
AACCGTGTGTAAGTTAGTTTTGCCATTGCTCCAACATACCATTATCGTAGGTTATGTTCCTAAAAACTTAGGTACGTACCCTATGGTAGTGGGATGTTGCAAGTTGACATGGGAATATTATGGAAGGCAAGCACAATGTGGTGAAAATGTAATTATAAGCTATGGAAGGATTTTGGGGACGAAATGAGGAAAAAGAAGCGAAATCAAAAGAATTCAGAATTTTTGCAAGCCACGACCATAGCCTGCAGAGGACCATACACCGTATGCATGAATTTTTTTCTATTTTGCTTCCAATTTTACCCCTTCCACCTTTCCTAGCCTATATATTTACATTTAATCTCATTTTTCTTACACCTTTCACTTTCACACTCTCTCTAAACCTAGGAACTAAACTCCTCACACTTCTTTACCCATCTTCAAGTCTCCAATTCTCTGCAAACTTTTCACAACTCCCAATCCAATGGGATCATGCATTAAGCAAATGGTTAAGTGAACCCAACCAAAAGGCAAAGTCTAAGTATTGGACCACCAATAATGAAACAAGGCAGCAGATTACGGGGCACCTTTCTTGATCTACTCAGAGGAGGAAGTAGCTGCTACCCCTCCCTTAGTTTAAAGAACATTATTGTGCCTAAATACTTAAATTTTGATACGTTAGAAACAATTAGATTGAGAGAACGAGTTGAAGTTTTAGGTGAAAAAATTTAGCAGGAAAATTTTATGTGATTCAATTATCCTGTTTAAAAGGAATTAGCTATAGAATTCTTCACCTCCCTTCAATATGAGCCAACCAACCTTAAGGACCTATGCTTTCAGTTATATGGTTAACCATATGGCTAAGATTATGAAATTTTGTGTGAAATCAGTGGATTTCCTAACTCAACTATAGTAGATCAGCATGATGACTTTAGTGCCACCCACTATTGGACGAAACTAACTTGGTTGGAGAGCTTTGATGCTAAATTTGATGCTAAAAATTCCCACAATAACATTATTCGAAGCCCCAAAAACTTGTTCTTACATAAGTTCATGTGTCAAACCATATTTGACAAAGGTGAAACAAATATGTGGTCAACAAAGGAACTTTTCATCTTGTGGTGCATGGATCATAACGTCAAAGTTTACACCTCTACCTATATATTTAATGCAATTACTGCTACTCTAAGAAAGTGAAGCAATAACTTATGCATAGGGTACTTAGTTATGACTATTGCAAAATACTATGGTTTCAATTGTAATGGACTAACTGTTCATCATCGTGAGTTTCTCAACACTTATCACTTGACGAGAGTTGAAATCTTAAAGTCCTATAATATGGAACTTTGAAATATCAGCATAAAATCTCATATCAAGACTAGGGTAGGACAAGACCTCAGCACCATCGTAACAAGAGGAGGACTCAACTAATGAGGAGTCAGAAAAGGAAGAGGCAACAGGATGGGAGAAGGTAATGTAAGCCATCTGAAGCACTAACAATGCGATTTCATAAAACACCAAGGTGTTGAAGGGGAGAGCTAGAGAATAAAGACACCAAAGCCGGGACATATGCCGTATTCACAGATATTTCGAGGCTTAAGGTGTTTGACTACCACCTCCGACACCATCACCACCTCAATCACTATGACGATTCTATACTCTAACCCCTTGTCTTTTATTTTTATTGTTATTTTCAATTGTTCTGATTTTTCTCTTGTTTTGTTAATTTTTATTACCACCTTATGTATTGTTGTTTGTTCTTCTTACATTGAGAAAAATGTGTTGTCCAAATATAGGGAAGGTTATGTGCATTATATTTTTTTAATTGAATGTGAATTTTGCATGTTGTATGTTAGTTTTGATTAGGAGAGCATGGTGTGATGTGTGTGAATGTGTACGTGTCAATTGCTAGGACTTAACATAATTGATTTAGCTTTGACCATACTCTGTTAGGTTGCTTAACTTTATTATTTTAAGAAATTAGTTTCCTTAGTTGCTTTGGTTAAATATGTATGTTAATTAGGATATAATGTTAGTTCATTCACTCTAGGAATTTAACATATTCATTTATAATTTTAGGCAGATCGAATAAGCAGCATCATTAGTATCTTTTTATGGGAATGATTAGCTTAACAAATGAGGTAGGCAAGAATAAGTTAATATAGACATAGATTTCACAAGTTAATAAGTTAGAAAAACTTGAAGGATTGTGTTTATAGTTAAATTTGTTTCGTGAAGTTTAACGCCATTGTCCCATTATTGCATATGTGTATGTGTTGCATTTTTGTGTGTTTTGTTTTGCTTGTTTTGTATTTGCTTGAGGACAAGGAAAAGTTTAAGTGTGGGGATGTTGATAGTGGTAGCTTACATAATGTTTTAGTGCGTAGTTTAGTATATGTTTAGTTGTTAAATTGAATGATTAGTGCATTTTTAGGATATGATTGTGTTATTTAGTTAAATTTTTGTGTTTTGAGTGTTATATAGGTTAGAGCATGCTTTTATGCTTAAATTTTATGTATTTGAGATACCTTGATGTATTTTTTAGTATTTGAGAATAGATATAGAAAAATAAAGGAGAATTGTAGGAAGCCTAGAGCCAAACCCAGGCCCACGATCATGACAGAAACAGTTGAGGGAGCCATGATCGTGGTCTGGTCTGCCACGATTATGACAAAGAGCTAAGTGGAGTTCCACGATCATGGCCTGCATGATAGATAGCATGAACAAACTCTCGAATGGGACTTACCAAAGGACATTTAGGACTTTTTAGACCCAAAAAAACCCTAAGGTTTAACTAAAATAGAAAAAAACTATATAAAGAAAGAGAAAGACCTTAGAGGAAGCTCCAATTTCTGCCACTTTGGGAAAACTCCGTAAAGAAAGAAGAAGAAGAGAGAGAAGAGGAGAGAAGAGAGAGTTTCTGCTGCTGCAACTTTCCTGAGCCATCTTGATCCTGTCCTAATGGCATTTTCTTTTCATCTTGTTATTTTTCTTCTTTGAATGTGTAAGATGGATATGATGATGATGGATTTGGGATTGATGAAGATGTTATAACTTTTATTTAGGGATTTAAACTTGATTGAATGTTAATCTAGTTGTTTTTGTGTTAAATCATTTTGGTGTTGTGATTATTTATTGTAACTTCATGCTTTAGTAATAAATCGAGATAGTGAATTGAATTTAAAATGATTGGGTTGGGTAAAGAGAGTTAACGACTAAATAGACCATGAAAATAATCAAATCAATAATTATACAGAGAGAGATCTCGTGTGAGACCCAGTTGTTTATTTGAAGGCTTAAGAACTGATTAGGTTATGGGATGATTGTTAAACAAGAGATGACATTTTCGGTAACTCAACCTAATCAGATTTTATTAATTAGGGCTTAGTGATTATAATTCGAGAGAGAGTAATCCACCTTTCGATAGTTTAGAATTGGCATCACATCAACACAAAAATGATTAGGTTAGCGTTGATGATAGGATATATCCCTTTCTTATTATTTGGTAATTTTTCTTGTGTATTTCCACAATATTTGGTGGTGCTCAATATTTGATTTCTTTTGTGTTAATTTTACAATTTGACTTTATGTCAATAATTTCATGAGTTTACTTTTCTGTTCAGTTTTGATTTTCATTTTGATAATTCTTTAAGCCATAGATAACTTGGAACTAGATTAGGTTGACAACTCTTCGAGGGATCGACACCTTATATACTACACCCACAACTTGTGCGCTTGCAGTATATTGAGGGTTTTAAATAGATTAAAACTTGCCTCAACACAAAGCATTTTCAAGCAAGTTACTTCCTTTAGGTCCTTAACATATTTCAGATAAGGTAATTATATTCCCGCAATAATTCCTTACTCACTTCATAATTTTACGGGTTAGACCTTGTCTATATTGATAACTTACAATTCATTACAACATTCATTCATGACAATTCATAACCTCTAGTTTTACCTGTGTCTCCTTTTCTAATATTAGCATTGGAGGCTAGCAATAAATCAATAATGATAAGAAGATATGAGAATATATAAATATATATTTGAGCATAAGTTTAGTTGAAGGCGTTAACGATTAACAAACCTAAACTATTTGCTTCATTATTGTTTAAAGCATAATAATTTTATGTATGTTTTAAAGATAACATATTATTGTTGTTTTTTTGTGGCAATGTACTAGAACAAGCTTTATTTCCCATGGTTAAAGAAAAGAATATGATAAGAAAAAGATATAAATTTGAATATATATATTCACTTGAAGGTATAGAAAATTTAAACTTACATGACTAATTTCATTGTTGTTTGAGGTAGAATATTGATGTTGGCTAGGAATTGAATTTATGACACTACCTAATTAATCTACTTGAAGTTGCACATCCATCTGTTCCACAATTTTCATAAATTCCACCTTTTTCCCTTTGTTTCTACCAGGTGCTATTTTGTTAGGTATCTATTAGAAAAAATACATAAATGTTACTGAAATTATGTTTGAGACAATATAAAGAGCACTTTCATGATACACTCAATCATCATAATTAAGATACATTCAATCATTAACATTAATCACATTAGCAACATAAATGTTACCAACATTACATTTGAGACAATAGAAAGAGAACTTTTCAATCATCATAATCAAGACAAATTCAATCATCAAAATTAGTTACATTAATAGCATATATGTTAGCAACATTACGCTTAAGATAATAGAAAGTCAACTTTCATAATACATTCAATTATCAACATTAATCGCTTTAACAACATAAATGTTACAAACATTATATTTGAGCCAATTTAAAGAGCAATTTTACGATACACTCAATCATCATAATTAAGATACATTCAATCATCAACATTAATCACATTAGCAACATAAATGTTGCCAACATTATGTTTGAGACAATAGAAAGAGAACTTTCACGATACATTCAATCATCATAATTAAGACAAATTCAATTATCAAAATTAGTCACATTAATAACATATATGTTAGCAACATTATGTTTGAGATAATAGAAAGATAGCTTTCATAATACATTCAATTATCAACATTAATCATTTAATAACATGAATGTTACAAACATTATATTTGAGACAATATAAATAGCAATTTTATGATACATTCGGTCATTATAATTGAGATACACTCAATCTTCAACATTAATAACATTAACAACAAAAATGTTACCAATATTATAATAAGACAATAGAAAGAGCGCTTTTATGATTCATTTAATCATCACAATCAAGATCTTCAAAATCATCACCATTAATTGCATTATGATTAGACTCTTCATCACTATTATATTTAACCATCATTATCATATAATTCATCCTCAATATAGTCTTCATCTCTTTCTACGACAAGATTCCTTGTATTTTAGTTGCTTTTAGTATATTGGGATCAACATCTCTCCTATGGAATGATGATATATCTGGATCTTCTATTTTGAGAGCTACATTATTCAGTTGTGATTCAATATCTTAATATACTTCATCACCATCATTATCTATTGGACCATATTTGCTTTCAAAAAAAATTATTGTGGTGTTGAAACTTTTACATAACTTTCCAATTGCTCCCCAATTCAGTTTCATTGAGGTAAAATACTTTCTTCACTTGATTTTCAAGCATAAATAGTCATTTTCATATGATATGTTACTAACATTGATGTTAGTAATACTGCCATTCACTTTTATGTTAATCCATTTGTCACTAAGATTAAACAATTTTCACTTAAGTAGAATAACCTTTTTATCCTTGATGTAATGTAAATCTATTGTTTTATAGATAACGTTGTAAAAGCCAATAAAATCATTTTTATGTTGTACCTGAACAATAACCCCAAAAATTTGGCTTTTAAGGTGGCTTTCATTGTTTTTTATGTGAAAGATAACTCCATTAATAATGCAATTTGTATTTTTTTTCGGTACATGTATGAGGCTTACATGCCAAAGCATATAATGTTGTCATCGCCTTTGGCAATTTTACGATTATATAACCATATCATCAACATAAAAAAAATAAAAATCAATGTTGTATTATCACTTATAATTCTCACTTTTTTATACTATTATATGAATAACTTACTTTAGTCCTAATCTATGATGGGAAGTTTATCTTATGCCTTTATTCAACATTTACCTCACCTTTGCCTATAATCTTATCTTTATGCTTTCTATTTTAAAAAGTAAATTAGTGTAAGAAAATAGAGGTTGAATGCTAAATTTTAATATGTAATAATGAATAAGAAGTAATATACATACTCCATATATGACAATGGCCAATTTCAAGTTCGTCTTTAGTTAACTCTATATATTTTCTTGTTCCAAGTGACCTTAATTTTTAAGAGAAAACTGATAAGCCACCTTCTTGATCAAAATTGAAGTTATGTTATTCTCAATTAAATCTTGTCTCCAATTTACTTAAGTATACAGAATAAAATGCAACGCATTCATTCGATATATAAGCCTTTATAATAGAGCCTTCAAGTTGAGATCGATTATGCATGTAGTGCTTAAGAGAGCCTAAAAACCTAAAAAAATATAAAACATTAACATTTGTTGCTAAACAATAACTGAATAAAAAATTGTAGAAGTGAATATAAATTACCTTTCAATCAGGAACATCAATTGAAATTAAACTAGTCCACAAAGTTTTTCCTTCTATGGTAAGTGAGTTTCCAAATGTACCATAACTTCAAAGAATGATGGCGAGAAAACTAGTTCAAGCTTACTAGAATCAAAGTTATGTATTTTCCATTTTTTTCAAGTTCTTATAGTTTCTATGTATTACAACATAATTGCATGAAAAAATCACCCAATTGTGTCAAAGTTATGGACACATCATACAGTAAACATCTACATATTCCAATAGGAAGAAATCGTTAAATAAGCACATGACAATCATTACTTTTAAACCCAAAAATGTTTCCCCCATTAGCATTGACACAAAAAGCTATATTAGGTGCATACCTATTAGGAAACTTAATTGATTTTAGAAATTGACAAAAATTTTGTTTCTCCTTTTTTGATATATTATAGTACGCAAATGGAATCATATATAACCCATCATTTCTCCTTTTTAAATGCAAATCTTTTCTTATATTCATTTATTCAAAAACTAATCTAGTCTTAATTGTGTCCTTCAATTTTGCGTCAATTCCTATCAAAGTACCTAAAATATTCTCACAAATGTTTTTCTTCAATATACATGACATCAAGAGAATGGCTCAATAGAAAATTCTTCTAATATGGAAAATTGAAAAATATGCTTTTTTTATTCTAATTAAGATGAAGAAAATTTCGCTTTCTCTTTCTATTACTTAGGTTTGCCAAGTGTAAAATCATGTAAATGTGATAGTTAATTAAGCACATCATCACCTAACAAGTCCAATGGAGCTTCATTATGTTCTATTTTGCCATTAAACAATTTTCTTCTTTGCCATCTATGCCCATGTTCTAAGTTACAACGATATCCCATATAACATATTTTACTTCGTAGCATTATTGAACGAATTTGATAATTATATATAGGAAATGCTATATACCTTTTTCTTACTATATCTAAACAAATTGTCATAAGCTAGACAATCATTTAACCCACAAAAAAGCCTTATGCATTATAAAATTTTTACCTTCAACAACATCATAAGTTTTTAATTCAACCACCTAGAGATTTTTTAAATCAGCAATTAGTAGTTACATGTATACATCGATATCTTTACTAAAAGCAGTAGGCCTTATAATAAGTAAAGACAATAGTAAAAACGGCTTCTTTATATGCTTCCATATGGGTAAATTGTATGGCACAAGAATTACATACCACATGCTATAAGAAGTACTTATGTTGCTAAATGGATTAAATATGTTAGAGGCTAACTTGTGTCGAACAGTAAGAAAATCCTGTGCAAACCATGGAAATTGCCTACCAAAGTCTTCCATGCCTTTAAGTCTATTAGATGATGTATAATTTTATCATCAATGTGTTTCTTTTTATGCCACCTTATATCTATGGCAATTTTTGTTGACATAAAAAACATTTATAGTTGTGGTTCAATAGGGAAGTATCTTAAGATTTTAAGGGGTATCATTTTTTCCTTTTCCATCGTCCACATGCTACCTTAATGTACCACAAATAGTACATTCTTGAAGATATTTAATGTCCTTCTAAAGACAACACAGTCATACTTACAAACATATATCGATATATATCCTAATCTAAGGTCTCTTAATAATTTTTTTACTTTTTAGTAAGATTTGGACAATTTGTGGCCAATTGCTAATGTATCATTAAGCAAATATATCAACATGTCAAAATATTTAGTACGCCATCTATTATATACATTTACGTGCAAAAACTTGATAATAAAAGATAGTTTTGAGAAACTAGAGCAGCCCATATATGATTCTTTGAAAGTAACTTGCAATAACTTCTTAAAATTATCTTCTTTTCTAACAAATGTACTAGGCAAAGTATTTTCATTTATAGTCTCCATATAATTCCCCATATCCTCTAACATTTTTCTAATCCCATCCTTTATGTCATCATTAATATCACTATCATCTACATCATTATTGTTACCACCATCATCACCTGTATCAAAACTTCTAGCATTAGTTTCTTCAGAATGTTCGTCGTGACAAATCCATCGAGTATATAATTTATCTATGCATTGGATTAGCAAGTGATTATATACCATATGATTTTGGTTATTGAAATTAAGTAATCTATATATGGACAAGGAATTTAACATTCTAAACTCATTTGATCTTCTATAAATTTCATAAAAGTCTTCACTCCTTCTAATTGTTGGCTGTGCCATTTTCAATGAGTTCTCCAAACTTTGTCCATACAGTTATACAATTATAAGTAAATTAATAAATGCAAGTTAAGTTGTAAATAACAAAATGTAATCAAAATTAACGTACCAAGTTTGAATTCTACTAAAGAATGCAATTAGTTTGCAGACTATAATAGACCCTGTAATATGATATATGACAACATAAGTTTTTGTAGTTAAGATCAGTTTAGAATAGGAAGCATAAACCCATCTCTAAACATGTACATTCATTTTTATCGAGTAAGAATGTGAAAGCCGCTTCTAAATATGTCATACCTAGTTTTCAATAAGGTTAATAAAGTGTTCATGCATGTATCTACAATTCACACACCTAAGATTTTACTTAGACTTTCACAAGAATTCAAGCAGTGATTTTTAAAGATACCTTTAAATTCTAAAGCAAGAACTGTAAGATTTAATTAAACTTGTTCTTGCATTATTATAAGCTTCAACACCTCTTATTGGGCTGCATTTGTAATTAACATATCAATATCATCATTATTAACAAGTGATCGAGGTGTCGAGTCTTACAATTTATATCCCTCGATTATCACAAGTGCACAGGTCGTGAGTTGTATTATTTGAAGGGTAGATCGTATAATGGGGGTAAAAAAATATAATAATAGGTTATCTAAGGCTCAAAAATTAATAAAATGAACTTAAAAAATGAAACAAGAATATAAACACGAGAATTTGATTACATGAATTCAACTCAAGAAATTAACACAAAATAAGAATTGAAATTGAGCAACACAAGAGGTCACTATGGAAATTAATAAAAAGAAATTACCAATGTATGAAAGAAGGGATTCTAGTTATCTTTAATGCTAACCTAGCCAATTATGTGTTATCGGGGTGTCAGTTCTAGACCATCATAGGGGAATTATTCTATCTTAAGTTATAATCCCATGCCCTAAATCGTTAACCCTAATTAAATTATAGAATTTGCAGTCTCTCAATTATTAAAAGAAGCATAACTAAAATTAAGGAAGCTCTCTACTAAATTACTGAGTCTCACACGAGATCTCTCTCTGCTCGCCTAACTCTCTTTAATCTAATTCAATCATTTGTATTTGACTCACCCTCTCGGTTTGTTACTGAAATATGCAAAATTGAAGTTAATCACAACACCCAATCAATAAAACTTAAAATTGACTATATTAACATTAAATCAAAGTAAAATCTCAAAGAAAGAGTTAGAACATCATCAATAATCCAAAACGAATCATTATACAATCCATTTCAATCTTATACATTAAATAAATGAAATGGAAATGAAATAGAACTTCGTGGCCCCCTGCACTAGCTTTTGTCACTATTGTGGCGTATTCCCTATGATTGTGGCTCTTTGTTTTTGCTTTTGTACGATCGTTGCCTTGAGATATTTCCCGGATCTTCTTCGAGTCTCCTCCAATTGCCCAAAAACATAATCAAGGAACCTTATAAATATAAAATTGAAACTCAACATCATATTCCAACCCACAAAACACTTAAAACATAAATATTTACTAACTAACACAATCCTAACCTAAACATGCACTAAACAATCAAATTAATAACTAAACACACACTAAACTACTAAACAAAAACATGGTGCAATCTACAAATATCAACATCCCTACACTTAAACATTTGCTTGTCCTCAAACAAACAAAACAACAAGCAATAACAAAAACACAAAACAAAGCAAGGAAAACACACATACACATAAATGCAATAACAAGACAATGACTTCAACTACACAAAACAAATTTAATTATAAACACAATCCTTTAAGTTGTTCTAACTTATTAACTTGCAAAATCTATGTCTAAGTACTATAGACTAAATATACATATTAATCAAGACCTAAATGTCAAGTTTATTCACCCTTATCATTTTTACAAACACATTGATAATTATTTGGTCAATCAAACTTGTAACTATTCCTAAGTTTTCACAAAAAGTTAAGCTACTTATAAGTTTGGTAGGTTTTTATTTGACAAACGTTCTTTTTGTTACTTTTTATGGACATGAACCTAACCTTTTTACGTGGAGGCAAACATTTGTAATGAATATCAATCCGGTTACTCAACTAGGTCATGTTTTTATCAAAAAACTTGGTTGGAATGTCATTATAGCCTTTTGACATGAAGGCACACATTTATGATGTGTGTCGATCCGGTTACTTAGTTAATCACATTTTTCAACTAGCTCTATTCATAACCCTAAGGTCAGCTGAATAGTTATTTAATTAAAATTTATACTTTTTAAACACATTTTTTACACATTACCAACCTTATTGTTTTTTCTAGTCATTCTCATAAAAATATACTAGCAATGCTACCTATTTGATTGACCTAAAATTATAAATGAATGAGACAACTTCCTAGGGTGAATAAACTAAAACCATATCCTAATTAAACTGTATATTTAGCTAAAATAACCTAAGTCACTAATTTTGCAAACTAATAAAATTTTTCAACCTAAAAGACTATTCATAAGGCTAAATCTATCCCGTTAAGTCCTAACCATTGACACATCCATACGAATCACATCATGTAAACCTAAACAGACTATCATACAATATGTAAAATACAGACTCAAAGTAAAACACACAACTGGCCCCACACTTAAATGACACATTGTCCTTAATGTGAGAATGGTGCATAAACATGTTGGGGGGGATAAAACATAATATGTTCAAAACATTAGAAGAAAAATACTAACAAAAATGAAAAGATAAGGGTTAGAACACGAACTTATTAGGGTGACTGATGTGGGGATGGTATCGAAGGTGGCAATTGAACACTTTGAACCTACTTTCCTATCTTATACTTGATTTAAAAAGAGAAAGAGAGTTAGTAATTCTTAACGATTTCAAATCATGAAAAGTTATTTGTCCGAATTTAAAACAAATCTAACTAAACATATTTTAAATCTAACTACTAAACGTGTAAAGTTATGGTCATTAGCTTAACCTTGCATCCTTGGAAACTCATATGGTATCAATTATTAGTGGCTTGCTTCCACCGGTCTTGTTGAATATCAGCTTCGTAACTTGTAGAAAAGCTACATGTTGGAAGATAATGAAAAGGACATAATCTATCAAACTATGGAAACCTAAAAAGCTTAGTAATGTCTTTTTTAGTGACAAACTATCAACAAAATAGGGAATAACGAAACTGTAACACCCTACCTCCATAGAGCATATGCCCAAATATCTAGAGGATATTCAAGAATATAACCTATGAAAATGGCATGTTAGAGCAATCACATTCACTTATTATGGCATCATAACAGAACATACATAGTCAAAAGATCAACTTTTGCCATTTCATTCACAAACATAATTTACACTGTATCATTACACTAATAATACATATATTTATAGTATTAAAAACATCTGAGAGTTTACTAATCTTTTATAATATGTTCTACATGACATGAAAAAACTAAACAAAAATGTTCTATCTAAATTTCTCAGTATTAGCTGACTAGACCTTTGAGCCATTCTTGATTTCCAAAATTTGACAGGACCAGACTTCTACTAGTTTGCCTTAGGAACTAGATCTGCTTCGTACCTGAAATTCAACATTGCATTTTTAATGAGTTTGTGAACTCATTGAGTGAACCATCCTCGATGTGGTCATTTAATCAGAACATGAATATCACAAATATATTTTCAAATTGACAGTATAGCTCACCTCAATAATACATTGTGAATTTTACATATTTCATATACTCATTTCAGAATAATTTGATCATTTTATCTCAATCATTCATATCATCACAATTCAATAGTTCACTGCAATCTCTCACACAATACATGTAAATATATATATATATATATTTGCAAATGCATATGCACATGTGAATCCACTTTCATTTTTATTTTGTTGTGACCGAGCGCTTTTTCACTATCCCATATCCGTTATGGATAATAGCTAGGTTCATTTCATAAACTGTCTCATATCCTTTGTGAATACCGAGCTTATTAATATTTGAGCTTATGTCTCTTTATGCATATTTTTGAGCTTTAAGCTTTTTTCACTGGTCACTCCAGTCACATTTCCTTTATCTGATCATGCATTATAATGTGATGGAATACATCAATTCTCGTTATATGCAATCAATGTCTTTCATTCATCGTGCACAATCATTTTCCCATTTTCATCGAATCTAAGTCCGGCATTCAACATGTAGTTGAGTACACATATTTTTCCACTTCATATAAAATTCTAAAGCACTCCCAATACAATCTCAATTATCAAACTCCTTAGACCATCAACTTCCGAAATTATCAAAATCATAACAATAATAATTTAATAACTAAAATTTAAACAGAACAAATCAATCGTCATGAGTAAACATCTACGTTGACTCAAAATACACTCCAGATTAGCTATTGCCTTCACAAACTGGTAATTTCTGGATACTAGTGTTCGACTTGTGTGTCTAAATCATGCAATACACACATTGTAAACACATTACTAATTTGATTATTCATATAAATATTCAACCATGCAAACACACACACACACACACACATGCACACAAACACCCACACACACACACACCCACACACACACACACACATATATATGTATGTCATGATGAATGCATGCTCAATTGACTTTCCTCGGGTATGTATCCTTAAACAAAAGTCATGATCATTCAAATGTTACAACTTGTATATATCTAGTTTGCACTTAGCTTATACCTCAATTAAACTTGATTATTCTAATTTCATCAGTTATATATTCACCAATCCTTTTTTAGCATTATAAAATCACACAAGATCCTTATTCTAATTCATTCATACTTAATACACCTTACTCATTCCTTTGGATCACAATTGCATTCCTAAGAACACCTTCATTCTTATATCATTCATAAATTTCCAGATTTTAAACACATTGATATCAACAATCCATTCCTTAAGTTATAACATCAATTAACAACCTAAACATATCAACCACTTTAATCAATTAATTAAGCATCAAACTAGGTTCATTTCCTTAATCAATCTAAATGCACGAAAGTAAAGTAGCTTATCCTTAGTTAGTTTAAAGGTCACACAAAAGAGAAAATATCACTTTCAATGCATTTCCCATGATCATGGAGGCATTCCCATGATCGTGGGATGTGTTATCCAAAAATGTTTCTCTCCATTCTCCTTCAATTGTTTTGGATTTTAACCGTACATACTAAATCCAAAACATTATCTTCATAATTCATCATTTAGACCTCAATTCCTCATCATTTTCACCTCAATTCCAACTCAAAATCATCCATACGACAATTCATAAACTATTGTTCATTTACACAAAAACAGAACATGATTATATCTATTTATTCATCAACTTCTAGCACACATCATCAACACCATTTTCAAAATCAATCCATCCTTCAACAATCATCATAAATGTTTCTATTAAAACAAGCCATGAAGATTAACATCATACTTACTTGCTTAGCTCAAAAGCTTCCTCAGAGTACTAGCAATTTCAACTTCATGTGCTGGTAACACATGTGTCAGATCTGACCGATATCTTCTGATCATACTAATATGAATGACATTATGGATCTGAGCCATCTCTGCTAATAATGCTAACTTGTAAGCTAATGGTCCAATTCTCTTAATATGGATGTACTTAGGGCTTAAGTTACCCTTTTTACCGAACCTCAGCACTCCTCACCAAGGTGATACTCTCAGAAACACCTTATCTCCTACTTGATACTCCATATCCCTTAGGTGTTGATCCAATAACTCTTCTGTCTATCTTGAGCTACTTTAATTCTACTACAGATCAGTTTAACTTTATCAACAGTATTTTGAATTAGTTTTGGGCCTTCAATAATCCTTAGACCCTCTTCATCCCAATTTAAAGATGAACGATACTTTCTTCCATATAACGTCTCATATGGTGCCATACTGATACCACTATGATAGTGATTATTGTATGTAAATTCAATAAAAGCTATATATTTATCTCATGCTTCTTGAAACTCCAAAACGTAAGCTCTAAGCATATCCTCAATAGTCGTAATAGTCCTCTCACTCTGTCCGTCTATCTGAGAATGAAAAGATGTACTAAAATTTACCCTTGTACCCAAAGTTGTTTGCAAACTACCCTAAAATGTAGAAGTAAATCTGGGGTCTGATACAATGGACACTAGAACTCTATGTAATCTCACTATCTCATTAATATATATCTGGGCTAATTGGTCTAGTGTATTATTCTCTCTCACAGGTAAGAAATGGGCTAATTTCGTAAATCTATCAACAATAACCTATATGGCATCATATTGTCTTGGAGTCCTCGGCAAGTCTATAATAAAATGTATAGTAATCCTCTCTTATTTCCACTCCAGGATAGGCAGTGGCTGTAACTTCCCAATCAAAGGCTGATTCTCTGCCTTAATCTGTTGACAAGACAAACATTTAGTCATATATTCAGCTACTTACTTCTTCATCGTTGGTCACTAGAAATGTTGTTTCAGCGTATTATACATTTTAATAGTACTAGGATGCATAGAATAGGCTACTATATGTGCTTCCTCGAAAATCTCTTTTCTCAGATTATCTACATCAGGAACATATAATCTTTTCCATAATGTACCATTTCTCAATTAAAACTCAGAATTCAAATTTTGTTTCAACTTCTCAATTAACTTCACAAATTCTGGATCTTTGTGTTGAGCTTTTCTGATCCTTTCATGTAATATCGGTCTAAGCTTCAATGTAGCCAACAATATTGCATTCTATCCCAAATTTAGGTCAACGTTCAATGACCTTAATTGCACTAAGTTTGGTAACCTCAATGTCTACATTTATGCCACATTGCTATTAGATTTCTTGTTTAATGCATTAGCTACAACATACATCCTTAATAATCCCCTTTGGTTGATGAACTATTCTGTTGGTCATCTTCACTAATGTCATTGTGGGTACTAACTCTCTTAACTCCAATTTTAGACTAAAGGTATAGGGAATCATATTGATACTCGCACCCAAATCTGCAAATGCCCTGTATATGTTGACTCCATTTATATTGCAAGGAATGTACAAATTGTATTCTTCTATGTGCTCCTTAACCTTCTTCTGGATTGATTCCTTTAGGGTGAGCCTCATTTGTAGTTGTTCCGTTATGTTCTCAACCCTATTTGTTCCTTGTTTCCCTACTTGAAATTGACTTCCTTTGAGCTGAAATAGGGTATGGGAATTCAGATTGAGGTACTTTAATTGGCTTAATTTTAGGCTCCTTCTTCTGGCTCTAAATGATAGTTATGATCCATTCTTTTGGGTTAGACTCGGTATTGCTTAGAAGGTTTCTTGCATTATGAGTAGACGTTGCCTCCTCTAGTTAGCCTACTTGGACTTCTAGATTGTGTATTGATGAGGTATGGTTCTTTCTTACTCACTCGAAATTGCTTTCGAACCACCTGTGTGCATCCTCCATGCCTTCATTTTTATCTAAAATCTTATCCAACATGGATTCCATCGAGCTTGATTTATCTTATTGGAAGCTTGCGTTTCTTTCTGGCTTGAACTATCCTCCATCATTATTTGTCCAAAAGAAGTTAGGGTTATTGTTCCACCCAGGGTTATAAGTGTTGGAGTAGGGATTATTGCCCCCTCTTTGCCCATATTGTGCTCCCATATACTTTACTTACTCCAGATCACTTTCCTTTATCAAGTATTATGGTCATCTATCCACAGAGTTTACACTTTAGTTGTACAACTTTCACCGGCTTGCGAACGAAGCCTTCATAAGCTATCATGTTAAGTTGCCAATTTTTGCTTGCATTTATGTCATTTGATCAAGGACCATAATTCCTTTTTGCTCTCGGAATGAAGTAGTTTATCTACTCTGCTCGTTCGTCCACAGGCAGCTATTACTTGCCATTTCCTCTATCAGCTCTTCTACTTCATCAATTGTCTTCTCTATCAATGATCCTCCTAATGCTACATCAATTGTGCCTCTCGTTGGTCGGTTTACTCCATTTTAGAATGTTTGCAATAGGAATTCCTTAGGTAAGTTGTGGTGTGGGCACTATTATAAATCCTTGTATCTCTCCCACGCTTTGTAGATCGATTCCCATCACCTTGCTGGAAATTGGTAATTTCCTTCATGATCTTAGTGGTCTTAGTCAAAGGGAAATACTTAGCTAAGAAAGCACGAACTAGTTGATCCCGCCTCGTGACATTGGATGGGTTAAGGGAATGGCACTAAGCCTTAGCTCTATCTCTAAAGGTAAAGGAGAAAAGCCAAATTCGGGCCACATCTTTTGACATCTGATGGTACTAAAAGATATCACAGATTTCAAGAAAGTTCACTATATGTGCATTGGTGTTGGGCCCTGAAATTTTTTGATTTATTTTATTAAGCATGATGTAAATAAATTTTGTGGTCTTGTTAGATAAACCATTTATTTGGAGTCTAATTATTATGTCAAGTTTGGGAGGATTTATTTTATGGATTGATGGAATTAAAGTATTAATGTTGTAAGTTAATATAAGGGCATTCTTGGAAGACCACTTAAGTTTAAATAGACGTTAGATATAAATGGAAGGGCAAATTAGAAATTTCACACTCATTAAAGGTATAAAAAAGAGAAGAAGTAATGGTAGTCTTGTATGTGAGTGAAAGAAAAGAGAAAAAGAAGTGGAGAAAAAGAAGAGAAAAGCTAGGGTTTGTGAAGATCTTGAAGACTTTGAAGATTTTGAAGCTTCAACAAGTAAGTTATTCTTTAAATTTCATTAGTTTGGTTAAACAAAACTCAAATGAAGTTGAATATGGGTAGAAAGTTGTTGATGAATGATATAAACAAGTGTTCTTTTTAGGGTTAATGATCAAATGTAGTTTATGAATTTGTTTTGAGTGATTTTGGGTTGAAATGAAGTTGAAAATGAAATAGAAGAGATGGTTTAGGTTTGAGATGGGTGATATATGAAAGAGGGGAGGTT
>JAOTJB010214483.1:0-17781 GCA_027123815.1 Erythroxylum minutifolium | reverse complement strand
ACTAAGTCAGTTGGTATCATAACTTTTTGCTCCTTTTGCTCCTGTCTAATCCTCTCGATTGACCATATACAACTGTTTCTCGCCAATTCTTCCAGAAGGTCATGAGCTGCACCAATAGTCTTTCTCATCAAAAAACGTATAGCAACTGCATCTATGGTTCCTCTCGTGCTCTGATTTACACCATTGTAAAATGTCTACAACAGGAAGTCCCTAGGAAGGTTAGGGAGGCTTCATTTATAGACTCCCCAACACTCTGCTAAAAATTTGTGATCTCCTTTATGATCCTTCCTGTCTTAGTTACTGGAAAATATTTTGCATTCAATGCTTAAGCTAGCTGCTCCTAAGTAGTGATCTGCCCTGAATTTAACGAGTTGTACCACACCTTTGCCCGATGTTTCAAAATGAAAGAAAATAATCACAATTTTATAGCATCATTAGACATCCCATTAAATGGTAAGGTGTCATAAATATCCAGAAAATATGTAATATGGGCATTTGGATCTTCGTTAGACAACCCATAAAATTGCACATTATTTTAAAGTATATTAAGGAGTGCCAACTTGATCTTGAAATTATTAGCTTAAATTGTTGGCCTCATAACTTCTTGAGGATTGAATCCTATCCTCTTGAAGTCCATCAATGTCCTCTCAGTTTCTCCTTGGTCTCCTTCTTTAGCCATATTTCATTGTATAATATCTCGTTGCTTCGCTCTTCTTAACTCCCGTTTGTGTCCTGTGATATCGAATAACTCCTTGTCGCTAAACTCTATCGATCTTTAGATGCTCCTTGTGTTCATGCACCTGCAAATACGTAAGGAAAAGTATGAAAAACTCTTAAATAAAAGTAATCTAATCTAAACAAGAAGCTAAATAAACAATCCTTGGCAACAACACCAAAAACTTGTTGATTGGAAACAGACTCCTAGTTTTAAGCTCAAAACTGTAAGTATAAGGGTTATGACTTGTAGTAATAAGCAGATATCGATCCCATGACGATTATGCTTAGGCACCACTTAATTCAGATTAATCTTTGTTTAAGAACTAGAACTTTTTATAGAAATAAATTAGAAAATTAAACTAAATTAAACAACTAAAAATGCACAAACAATAACTCAAAAATGTAGAAACTTAGAATTAAGATTTTTACAGCTAGAGATCACTTTTTCCCTATCTTGTCTCCCTCCTATTTTGTTAATTGAATTGTGCCTCACCTAAGATGTCCTAATGTGTTAACTACCCTCTCTCGAGGTATAATTAATTGTCCCTAGCCAAATTAAATGGAGATGAGTAAGTAATCTCTCAATCTACAAAATCAATCCACCAATTCAACTAATTATGAAGTTATCCTATGGGTGATCAATTAAATTAGCCAAGATCTCTCTTTTAACTAATCAATTAACTTGATGAATGTAAGTTTATAGAATGCCAATTCTCATTGTACAACCCTACATAAATTACCCAACTCAATCTCTCATTATATTGCAAGGTATGTATTCAACATTCATAAAAAAAATTTGTCATTCAAATCAACAAAATAGGAGTTCAACAAGTACAAAAGTAATATTTACAAATAAATTAGCCACTCATGATGGCATTAACATCCCTAACAATCAAATAATCCATCATATAATTGCTAGAAGAGAAAAACAAAAGAAAACTAAATGAATTAAACTCCTCCTCTTCTTTTTCCCGAATTTGGAAAATCCCACGTTGATAAGCTCTTTTCCCAATTGTGAATGAAAAACCTTGAATCTCTACCTCTCCTAAGACTCTAAACCTACGTTTTTACTCAAAAAGGCAAGTCTCTCATGAAGCCCTTTCATCAATGGGGGTTTATAACCTTATATAGTCATGAAAACCTAAAAAATAAGTGAACCCCGTATATATCTTTAGGTTAGACATCGCGCAATCGTGGGAATTGGTATGAAACCCACGATCATGTGTTATTGCATTATAATTCCTCCTCTTCTCTTCTCCTCTCTTGGTCTCTAGCTCAATGACAAAGGTTGTCACCTTTATTCCTACATCAAAATAATCAATTTTTACCCTAAATCAATATTAAACATAAAAGATTAAAATAAAGATCAAACTAAACAAAAACATACAAAATAAATTCTAAAACATAACAATAATATCCTATTATGTAAGAAGCACTTGCCAAATACTTAGAAAAACTCACACTAATGCACAACTATCAATAAAATGTGGCAAAGTTTGGAGAATAAAACAAAGAGGAGATAGTTGGAGAAAGATAATTGGAAAAGGTCTGGAAATCAACACTTACAGCTATGACAACCACATGCATGGGCGTAAGGGCAATGTTGAGTCATGGGTGTGACACACGGTCACACTCATGACAGCCCCATACACCACTGTGAGCTATTGATAGCTCACCCCATTTAGCCCCACATTTTAAATATATACAGAGGGACATGTGACGGAATGTGATATGAAAGTTTTAGGGTGTTTTTTGGCTGGAGAAGAGGAGAGCTTAGGGAGAGAATGAACAGGGCAAAGAAAGCTCTCAACCATGAGAGACTCATAAAGGGCTTCTTGACGTCAGTATAAAGGTGACATTGACGCTAACCACCCAGTTAAGCATTCCTTCTTTGTATTTGTTGTTTCTTTCTCTCTTTAGGAATTGATTATGTTACCCTATGTTTATTATTTAGGTATTGCGAAAAGATGATTTGAATGCGTTCATTGGATTATTTTATTACAAATTCATTGCTAGAATATCAATAGAATCCATAATTGTTATGTTGAAATTCATTTGTAGGGACTAGTGGTTCGTAATGATTAGGGATAATATAACTTAGGTTAAATGACTCCATCGTATGTGATTGTTGCCTTGATTAATCAGTTTTTCTAACTTGTAATGTGTCTTTTCATTTGAATCTAGAGATCGTATCCTAGGTTATTCGATGGCTAGGTTTAATTAATGATCGTATCTTGATTAAATACAGCCTAAAGAAAACTAAGGTTAGTAATGCTTATCGTTAACTTATGATTAATAGTTGTTAGGAGAGGTAAAAGAAAAACAAATCAATGAAATATGTTTAATTATGGTGTAGGACGAGATAAAACCAAAGAATTAGATTCTTAATGAATTCACCACTTTCATCATTTTTAATGTTTCTTTAATTTGTTTTCATTAGTTTAGTTTCATTATATTTTCTTATTCCAAAACCAAACTAACCCCCTCCAAACCTAAACACCGATTAATTTCATTTCAAAAGCTTTATGCACACTCTCTGTGGGATCAACCAAGACTTATCACTACTATAGTAGTAGGTCTAGTTTATTGTATGTAGTGTTACGATGCACTACCAATAACATATGTAAATTTTATAAAAATTATGAACATACATATTTATAGTAAGCTACATAGTCAAGATACACGATTGTGTAGTTCATTTACATGGCTGTGTAAGTCCTAGTTGTGTAGGTTACAGGGCACTTGAAATTGTATCTTCACACTTTAGTGACTCACACAGTCCCATACACAGCTGTATATCTCACATACACAAGCGTGTGCAACCCTACATAAGTGTGTAGGTTGTAGTGACTTTATTTCTTGCATTGGTTATCTTATTTCACCCTAACTTATCTACTTTTGGTTTCACAAAAGCAAATAAGATTGAACATTGATAGAACTGCACCAAAGATATATTTTTAGCTTATTTTGGTTCTTATTCTTCTAACTTATACCTAAATCAAAATAAGCATCTTAAGTACAATATAACATTAATCTCTAAGCATTATGTGGTAAATATATAGTTAAACAAGCACTTATAAAGTTCCCTCATACTTAGCTTTTAACTGTCCTCGAGCAAAACTTAAAATCAAAAATAAAAACAAAACAATTTCTCCTTTTCCATATTTCCTAGGAATACATAGTCAAAAGGAAAGACAAAAAGATTTTAAAACCATAACAAAAATTAAACATTCAATTTTTTTTACTCATGATCAATCAACAACCATTTCCTTTAAAAACTGAGCAATCTAGGGGTAGACTTTGACAAGTCATGTTTAAAAATAAGATAAATCCACAAGCACACTCAGACACCTTTCATAATCAATACATTCCATGACTTTG
This sequence comes from Erythroxylum minutifolium, assembly GCA_027123815.1. Classification (NCBI taxonomy): domain Eukaryota; kingdom Viridiplantae; phylum Streptophyta; class Magnoliopsida; order Malpighiales; family Erythroxylaceae; genus Erythroxylum; species Erythroxylum minutifolium. The sequence goes on along the minus strand of JAOTJB010214483.1, from coordinate 13,683 downwards.
CACGTCATTTTAGTTCTCCACCACTAAAAATTCTGGTGCATAATCATGAATTAAAGGACCTTTTAAGGTTATAATGGGGAAAAAAGGTTAAGGTGAGAAGTATTTAGATTATGTAGTTTAAAAGCCATCAATATTAGTGAATCAGGAAAAACACTCAATGGAGTATCAAGTGTAAAAATTAATATCCTTTCAAAATTGGATACCATCAGTTATGATGAATGTAAAAACTCTCTACAACTTAGATTCAGGCTTTCACACCACAAAGCATATGAAGCACAAGTAATTAGAAGAAATCGCCCATAAAACACAATGATGAGTAGTACACTATAATCTTAAGGAGTGATCCTTCATAACATCTTCTTCCTTATTTCCATCATAATCGATTCATCATTTCATACAACTTTATAAGGAAAAACTAAAATGAATAGCATTATAAATGATTTTCTTGATAACTTCTTTTCTTTTATTGTCTTTTTCTTTTCCTCCTTTTTCTTGTTTTTAATAAAAAATTGAAAGAAACTATGTCAATGATGGAATTCATTGATCAGAGATAAAGATCGCATTCTATCAACTATAACCAACCCCAATATATGCACACCCCTATACTTATACTCTTGTGAATCAACAAACATTAACAATCATAAATGCTCTATTGGCTTTAAGGATTAGGTAAGACATTTTGTAAGGTTAATGGTTTGTAATATGGTTAGGAGAAAAAGAAAAGGCTAATAAAACTCAATGGGCTTAACAAAATGATAATTTATATCTTTGGGTTGGCTTTTTGGCTAATGTAGCTCATAAAACAAAGAATGTTTACATCATTTCCATATTAATGCATGTTAAAAAATGGTATTGAATAGAAAATCAAGGCAAAGTTAAGATGTACATGTCATGAAGGTCACACATAAATAAAAGACAATGACATTGATATAGATGTGCCAGTTTAAAAGGTTTAAAATCTCACTAGATTATGTCTATCGACTAGTCATTACTTTTTTAAAGAAAACATAAATTGACCAATCATAAAGGTTAAAAAAAATGCCTAAGTTTCCATAAAATTTTCTTGTTATTTATCCTCTCTAATTATAACTATATAGTCCTAGAAGAAACAGAAAAAGAGATAATATTTTTTTCTTTAACATTCAAAAAGAACTTTAAAACATATAAAAAACAAACTTAAAAATACACATAATAAATAAGATCCCCACCCCCTAAACTTAAAACTTACATTGCCCTAAATGTAGCTTTAAATGTAAGAAATGGAGCATTCAACAATAAAAAAAACATAATTGCGAAAATGTAAAGGAAAGGAACAAAACTCCCCTTGGGTTTCCTCCTAAACATTCCCTTTGTTTATATTATTAGCTTGACTCTATGTTTCCTTTATGAAGTGATGTCATTCAGGTCTTTAAGTATCATTGCTTCCACATTTTCCACTTGAAATCCTTTATAGTATGACTTTAGGTGATGACCATTCACCTTAAATTTCTTTCCATTATTTAAGCTTTATATCTCAACTGCACCATATGGAAAAAACTAGAAACAAAAAAAGGATTGACCCAAAGGGAATGCAAATTAACTGAGAATAATTTAAGTTTAGAAAGATCAAGAAGCATTTTTTAACTGATAACAAACATTTTCCTCGAGATCATCTTGTTAGGTAAAGCTTTAATATTTTCCTTAAATTTCATTGCATTCTCTTATAAGTCATTTCACATCTTTTCAAGCTCTTGTAATTGTAGGTTTCTGTGGACTCCCATCTCATCAAGGTTCATGTTACAACACTTAATAGCCAAATATAACATGTTGTAGTTCCTTAGAAATATACATGAACTCTTAAACACCAATCTATATAGGGATATACTAATTGGCATTTTCTAGGCTATCCTATAAGCCTATAATGCATCTTCTAACCTTACGCTCCAATCCTTCCGATTAAGTTAAATTGTTTACTTCAAGATCGACTTGATTTCTCTATTGGATATCTCAGCTTTGCCACTTGTTTGGGGATGGTAAGAGGTGGAAAATTTGTTCATAATATGGTAAGTATTGAACAAAGCTTCCATCATTCTATTGTAAAAGTCCATTACCCTATCACTTATGATGGCTCTCGACGTCCCAAACTTAGAAAGGATATTATACTTGACAAAAACTGCAACAACTTTAGCATCATTAGTTTTGGTGAATTTAGCTTCCACCTATTTGGAGACATAATCAACTACAAGTAAGATATAATGAAAACCAAAAGATGAAGGAAATGATCCCATGAAATCAACGCCCCAAATATCACAATTTTCACAAAAAGGAATAGGGGCCTATTGCATTTGATTTCTACAAGACAAGTTACTTGATTGTTCGCACCTGTCATATGACTTGTAAAAGACATATGCATCCTTAAACAATAAGGACTAGTAAAAACCACTCTCTAAAACTTTATAGGTATTCCTTTTTATCCAAAAATTCCCTCTACAAGCGTACGAATGATAAAAAGTTAAGATAAAAAGTGTCTCACTTTTAGGAACATACCTTTTTCTGATTTAGTCTACACAATTCCTTGATAGATAGGGGTCATCCTACACATAGTACTTGGTTTCACTCTTTAACTTGTCCCTTTGAGCCTTTGACAGACCTACATGTAATTTGTTAGTAACTAAAAATTCATGATATATGCATATCATAGAGATGTCAAATTAGTGGAAAATAACTATTTATTTGGAAACGTTTCTCTTAAAGGAATGTCATCTTCATTTCAAATCAGGTGGTTGAGGTGATCAGTAATCACGTTCTCTACTCCCTTTTTATGACTTATTTCTAAATCAAACTCCTGAAAGAGGATAATCCATCTAATTAACCTTGATTTTGCTTCCTTCTTGGTGAGTAAGTACTTCAAAGTTGTATAATCAAAATAAATAATAACTTCAGCACCTATCAAGTATGATTGGAATTTTCTAAAGGAAAAATAACAAATAAAAGCTCTTTTTCAGTTATGGGATAATTTAGTTGGGTTGTATTCAAAGGATTCACATTTTAGTAGATGGCATGTCTAGTTTTTCCAACTCTTTGGCTTAAAATTTCCCTTATTGCATAATCACTTGCATCACAATTGATTTTGAAGGGAAGGTTCTAATTCAGAGGATGAATGGAGATTTCAAGAGCTCCTTAAGTTTGTGAAATACCTTCTTACATGTATCGTAGACTCAAAAGAGACATCTTTTAACAACTTGCATAGAGGAAAGGTTATCTTCAAGAAATCCTTAATGAACTTTGATCACAGGTTCCTATATGATAAGTTTTAATATTTTTAAACCTTGATATTACTGAAAGCGCACGAGTCGCTTGTGTAGTCCCTAAGGTGTCGATTCCATAAGGAGGGTTAATCTAATCCTAAAATCTAAGGCCAGAAAGTATTAAATAGATATTTAATAGACAATGAGTTTAAACACGAGAAGTAAATAAATCAAATAACAAAACAATAATTGACAATTAACACTTAACGAAAACAATCAAAAACAACGACTAACAATTTCAAATTAAAAAAGAATAACAAATAATAGAAATTGATTGATTTGATGAATAATGATAGCACACCCTAGAATTCAAACTAGTGAGTTAACAGAAAGAGAGAAAAGGAAAATTATCAACCTGTAATGCTAACCTAACCAATTATTATTTATCAAATTAATAGTTCTAGATGATCCTAGGGTCAATTACTCTCTCTTTCTAGTTATAATTGAACCCTAAATTATAAACCTTAATCAAATTATGCGAAGTTGTAATCTCTCTATTAACAACCTATCTAAAACCTAATCAGTTCTTACGTTCTCTAACAAACAATTGGAAACCTATATGTGATCTCTCTACACAAGATTTACCAACTTGATTTAATTCCAAATCTATTAAATTACCTAACTCTCGTTAGCCCAATTTAATCATTTTTTCTCAATTCACCCTCTTAGTTTATTTTCGAGATATGTAGTGAAGAATTAAGCCACATTTAATTCGATAAACACATAAATCAATCAAATTTTATTAAATCAAAAATAATGTTTCAAAGGTGAGTATAGACCATCAATCACAATTCAAGTCTATCATCAAACTATATATCCCAATTCTATAATATAATCAAATAAAACTGAAATACATAGGAAATAGGTCTCGAATGGACAATAGGAGGCCGCAACTTCGGAAAGCTTCTTATTCCAAGAAGCACGTCAAGTCTGTGTCATCGTCGTCTTCTCTCTTCCATCTTCTCTTTCTCTATCTCTCAAAGTTCTCTCCTTTAGGGTTTCTTCGTGGTGGCTAATAAAAAAACTCTAGGGTATTTTTGAGGTCGAAACGGTCCAAAAAATCCCTCGAAACCTGATTTTTCCTCTTATTTGTGTGTCTGTCAAACGTAGACCATGATTGGGAATCACTCCTCCAAGGTAAAGCTTGCAACGATGCCCGTTGGCCTTAAAAGTCTCCCTGTTAGCGTTTTCCAATTTGAGGGCCCTATAGTCAAAAACTTGAATTACTATAAATGTTCCACTCCATCTAGATTTTTACTTCCCTGGAAATAGCCTCAACCATGAATTATATAGCAAAACAATGTCTCCTACTTTGAATTCCTTTTGTTTAAGATGAGCATCGTGCCATTTCTTGACCTTTTCCTTGTAGAGTTTGGCATTTTCGTATGCATTAAAATGAAACTCTTTAAGTTCATTCAGTTGTAGAAGCCTTTTTTTGCCGGCTTATTTCCAATCAAAATTTAATGCTTTAATCGCCTAGTATGCTCAATGTTCTAATTCGACTGACAAATGACAAGCTTTCTCGTACACAAGCCTATAATGATTTCTTCCGATGTGTGTTTTAAAAGCTATCCTATAGGCCCATAAGACATCAACTAGCATTGTTGACCAATCCTTTTTGGAGTTATTCACAGTCTTTTCCAAAATTCATTTTAGCTCCCGGATAACAACTTCCACTTGGTCACTAGCCTGCAGATGGTAAGGTATGGTAACTCGGTGGTGCACTCCATATATTTTTAAGAGGGCATCAAAAGATTTGTTGCAAAAATGTGTTCCTCCATCGCTTATTATTTTACGTGGCACTCTAAACTGATTAAATAGCCATTTAATGACCTTCTATAGTACCTTCCCATTATTGGTTGGAGATGCTACTGCTTGAACCCAACGTGAAATATAATCACCCCCCATTAAAATATACATGTTCCGCATTAAATATGGGAACGAACCCATAAAATCAATGCCCCATACATCTAAGACTTCCACTTCTTGAATGTTGGATAAAGGCATTTCATCCCTCTTAGAGATGTTACCTATTCTCTAGCATTGATCACATTATGCCACGTAGGTCTGAGAATCCTTAAACAACTGTGGCTAATAAAATCCACTCTCAAGTATCCGAGCTACCTTTTTGTTGGCTCCATAATGCCCTGCATACTGACCTTTATTACATTGCTTTACGATGTCTAACATTTCCTCATCTGGAACATAAAGTCGCATTAACCCATCTGCACAAGCTCTATATAGGGTTGGCTCATCCCATATATATTAGTTACAATCATGCAAGAACTTCTTCTTTTATTGGTAAGAGAGATCTGATGGAAGTTTACCACTAGCAACATAATTTGTGATATTCGCAAACCATGGTGTAGTCAAATTCTCAAGTAGCATTAGAGTTTCGTCTGGGAAATTTTCGTCAATGTCATCATTTGGCTTACATTCTCCTCCCTCGAGTCAAGATAAGTGGTCTGTAACCATATTTTCCACTCCCTTTTTATCTCTCACCTCTATATCAAATTCTTGTAAAAGTAACATCCATCGAATAAGCCTAGGTTTTGCATCTTTCTTATTGAAAAGTTATTTTAGTGCCACGTGATTGGTGAATACAACTACCTTTTAACCCAAAAGATATTGTTGAAACTTATCACACGCGTACACCACTGCGAGTAGTTCCTTTTTTGTAATGGTGTAATTAGTTAGGGTCCTAAAAGAGTTCTACTAGCATAGTAAATCTCATGCAACTTCTTATCCTTCCTTTGGCCCAAAATGCATCCTATGGCTTGGTCGCTTGCATCACATATAATTTCGAATGGGCGTGTCCAGTCTGGTGGTAATAAAATTGTTGTTGATATTAATGCCTCCTTTTAATGTGTTGAAAGCAAACATACACTTGTCACCAAACAAGAAAGGCACATCCTTGACTAAAAGGTTTGTCAAAGGTCTTGCAATTTGCAAAATTTCCTTGATGAAATGACGGTAAATTACTACATGACCTAAAAATACTCGCATACCTTTTACATTTCTCAGTGGTGGAAGTTTCTCTATCACTTCTGTTTGTGCTCTGCCAACTTCGAATCCTCGATGTGAGATCTTATGCCCTAACACTATCCCTTTTGGCACCATAAAATGACATTTCTCTCTCAGTGATAGGTGTGCATTAGTATATGTTTTTCTAAGTAATTAGCATGTATTTTCTTGCATAATTATTGATTATTATTTTAGTTTAAGATTCATTTTGTATGTTTTCTTTTAGTTTGATTTCCATTGTTGTTCTTTTATGTTTGATGTTAATTTAGGTTAAGAATTGACTATTTTATGTAGGTTGGAAGATGGAGCAACTTGGAGATTGAACTAGAGACCAAAGAGGAAAAGCAAATAGGAAGTTTTCTGTGGCCAATTCCCATGATCATAGGAATCATGCCACTTCCTACGATCATGGTAATTACAATCCGGAGGACTATACGGGGCTTCATCAAATTTAGGTTTTTTGGAATATAAAAGTATAAATAAGCCTCCATCATAAAGCGGAGATGAAACCCTTCTATAGAAACACCATCCTTGAGGAAAAAACACATGTTTGGAGCCTTGAGGAAGGATTGAAGTCAAGGATTATCATCAAGATTGGCGAAAATAGCACATTAACATCCAAAATTCTAGATTTTGGAAAAGAAGAGAAGAAGTTCCTTTTATCCAATTTTTTGTGTTTTTCTTCCTTCTATTCTTTGTAAAATGGTTTATTTGAAATTTGATGATATTATAGAGACCATGAGTGGCTGATTTAGTTTTAGGGATTTCTTTTGAACTATTTTGTTAGGACTCCTATTTTTATTGAATTGAATGAAGTTGTCTTTGATGATTGTTGATTTTATTTGTTATCTTATAATAAATCGAGAGATTCAGTAAGATTAATCATGTAGGATTGTACAATGAGAGTTGGCAATTCATAGACATACAATCATCACATTAATTGATACGTTAGAAGATAGATCTCGTCGAAGTCAATTGATCACCTATAGGATAGTTTAATAACTAGTTGAATAAGTAGAGTCATTGGGTAGGTTGAGAGATCGTCCAATTGATTCCCTTAAATTCGATTAGGGACAATTAACTACACCTTGAGAGAGGGTGTTAATACATTCGAAAATCTAGAGTGAGACACAATTCAATTAATAAAATAGGAGGGAGACAAAATAGGGAAAAAAGTAATCTCTAGTCTTTAGATTATTGAATTCTAATTTTTCTGCATTTAGGTATTGTCTATTGCTTTGTTTTAGTCTTTTAATTTTAATTTAATTTTTCAGATTATTTGCATTAAACAATTTCATTTCTTATACAAAGTTTTGCCTAAATTAAGTGGTATCTGGGCATCAATTTCTGTGGGACCGATATCTGCTCCTTTTAACTACAAGTCACGACCCATTCACTTACAGTTTTTGAGCATAAAACGAGTATTTTGTGTCATATAATTACACTCAAACAAGTTTTTGGCGCCGTTGCTGAAGATTGATTGTTTAGCATCTTGTTTAATTTAGATTACTTTGATTTAAAAATTTTGATACTTTTCCTTGTGTAATTGTAGGTGCATGAACATAAGGAGCACACGAAGAGCAAAAGAAGTTAGTGAAGATGAATTTCCCGACATCAAAAGGCACAAAAAAGAATTACGACATGTAAAACATCTAAACTTTTCACAATAAGATATGGTTGAAGAAGGAGAGCAAGGAGGATTGGAGAGGACTCTGATGGATTTCATGAGGCTAGGATTTAGTCCTCAAAGTGTGGCAAGATCGATGGTCTAAGAAAATAATTTCTAGATAAAGATAGCACTACTCAACATTCTACAAAATAGTGTGTAGTTCTATGGGCTATCTAACGAGGATCCGAATGCCCGCACCGTAAATTTCTTGGAGATCTGCGACACATTCTAATTCAACGAAATGTCCGACGATGCAGTCAAACTGAGACTATTTTCATTCACACTGAAATATAGAGCTAAAGCATGGTACAACTCGTTAAATTCAGGCCAGATTATGACTTGGAAGCAACTTACCCAATCGTTCGTCGCTAAGTATTTCCCGTTAATGAAGACAACGAGGATTATCAAGGAGAGTACAAATTTCTAGAAATATGATAGGGAATCTCTTTATAAAGCTTGGAAGAGATTTATAGAACTTCAGAGAAGTTGTCCCCATCACAACCTGCCGAGAGAATTCCTACTTCAGATGTTCTACAATGGAGTGAATCTGAGCACTAAAGGAACCATCGATGCAGCAGTTGGAGGTTCATTAATGAGGAAGATGGTGGAAGCAACTCATGATCTTTTAGAGGAGTTGGCGAGCAACAACTGCGTGTGGTCGAGCGAGAGGAGTAGAAAGGGGCAGAACGAACAAAAAGGTATGATACCCATTGACTCTGTTACTGCCTTGCAGGCTCAGATCATAACTCTTACAAAGCAGCTGCACAACATGCAAAGAGCATCCTCCTCTACAGTGAAGGCAATGCAAGTTCAATGCGAGCTATGCGGGGAGAACAAACATAGCTCAGCAGAGTGTTTTCTATTGGGAGCTGACGGTATCGAAAAGGTAAGTTACCTAGGCCAGCCACAAAAAAGTAATAATCCTTATTCTAACACTTATAATCTAGGGTGGAGAAACCACTCAAATTTTTCGTGGACTAATAATAATGCAAGTGGCCAAACAAGACCACAAGGACCTCTAGGATTTCAATAAGATCGAATTGGAGCATTAGAAAGCAAAATGGACAAGATGATGGAAGTTTTGGGGTCCAAATTGGTAGCTCAAGAGGAGAATCAGAAAAGGATGCATACAAGCTAGAAGGAAAGTCATAATAGGATGGAAGCAAAATTCGATCATATTTAAAGAATCATGGATCATCCATCCACAATCTAGAGGTTCAGGTAGGTCAACTAGCTAATGTTTTATCTTCTCAAAATACAGGTAGCCTAACGAGCAACATCAAGGTTAGCCCAAAGGAAAGAATCATGGCCATCACTGGGACAGAGAAAAAGGAAAGTGGACATGAGGAGAAAGATGGAGACAAGAGAAAAGGACAACTAGTTTTGGAAGTCCTTCTAATGGAGCCAATAAGCGAGCTGGTCAGGAAACCTTATAGTGGTCTTCCACATCAGATTTTTGCTTAGCAGAAGTTAGCTTCAAGTGGAGCTGCGACGAATTCTAAAGAAAAGGAGTTAAGCAAGATGACAAACATAACAAATCAACTCCAAACAAATCTCACACTAAAAGAACTGATGAAGAAAGAAGTCATCGAGCACATATCAAAAGGAAGTCCACATATATAGAGTTAAGATAGACAGGTCATTTGCAGATTTGGGAGTTGGTATTAACATGATGCCCTACTTATGCAGTCAAAAGCAATGTTTAGGAGAGCCAGAGCCCACTAAGACATTAGTGAAAACAGTTGATAGAACGGTTCACTTGCCGAAGGGAATCATTAAGAATGTGCAAGTACATATTGACAAATTCTTTTTTTCCTGCAAACTTCTACTTGTTTCAACATGTTTCTTTTCAAAATCCTTGATGATGATATTAATTTGATGTGTTTGTAGGTTGTGGGATCATAGAGAACCAATATCAAGCTTGGAAGAAGGTTTAAGATCATGAGAATCACCAAATCGTAAGAATTGGATTGATTCTCACAATCGTGGGTTGTCTCTCCAGAAAGTTTTTGGAGAGAATTCCCACGATCGTGAGAAATATGGTGATTCCCATGATTGTGGGAATTATGGGAACTCCATCCATGAAGGAAATTTAAACTTCCCTTCCATTTTTTTCTTTCACCCACTCTCAAAATTTTCTCTCCCTTTCTCTCTAACCCACGCAATTTTCTACTCCCACTCTCTAAAACTCTTCAATTTTCCTCTATATTCTTTCTATTTTCTTTAACTCTTTCATTAATTTTACAATCCTTTCATCTTTTCATGCATTAATCATTCAAAAACACAAGGATTTAGGTAAGATTTTGCTCTCTTTCTCTCTCTAAAGGTCAAATTTCACTCTTTTTCTCTCATTTTTGTAGATTTTTCTCTTACAATGCCACCAAGGAAGATGATGGCTCAGAGACCAACTGAACCGACTGATGAATTATGTCATGAGGTTTCAGCTGTAAACAAGCGCGATTTAGTGACGACTTACTGCTCCCCCTTCCCAATCTATTCAGAAGAAGGTATCCATTTTCGTGACCTTAGGGATAGAGAAATAGTCACTCCTAGGTATTTTAATTTTGAATTATTAGAGAACATAGCAGTGAGATGATAACTTGAGCAACTAGACGCAAATATAGGGTGGAATAGGTTTGTTTGGTGCGATGTACCCATTTATGCTACTATAACCTTAAAGTTTTTCACAACATTTTGGTATAACCCTAAAATGGATGTGTTTTGGTTTAGGTTAACTGGAAATATTTTTAAACTTGATTATCCTATCATACGTGAAATTTTCAATTTGTTGAATGCAAAAATTTTAGATGGTCACGCTGATTTTGATGTCGATTCTTATTAGAAAACTCTTACATGTGAAGAACATTTTTGACTTACGCAATGCATTTTTCTTTTTATGGTTCATGGATCAAAAAATTAAAATCAACACACTTATAGTATTTTTCAATCAATAATGAACGTGGTTAATAAAAAGAGTTTGTCTTTTGGAATGTCTCATATTGCTTCTGCTTTAGGTGTGTTCTATAATGTTAATATCGAGAATTTGCGTACAACTCCACACGATATGTTTGACTTATCATATTTGAGATGTTATAAGATTTTGGAGTTCCATTCTATGGAACTCTGAAATCATCAGATGCACACTGCAGTGAGGAGTAGGAAGGGCACTGGTATAGCCACTAACTGACTCTCCATATCCCGAGCAATCTCAGAGCTAGAGGAAGAAGCAGCAGAGGAGGAATCGAATGCACCAGTGGAGGTTGATCGATATCAACAAATCTTTGACTAGATAGCTACCAATTCTCAACAAATGACATCCTAATTCAATGAGCTCAGCACCTAAATGTAGAAAGTCCATAAGGAGCAGTACAACCTGAAGAAGAGGTTCCTCAACTTCTGTCAAAGGATTAATTTTGAAGCTCCTTAAATAACACTGTCACCACCATCATCTGAATAAGAATTTCTTACCCTTTTATTTTTAATTTTGTTGTTTCTCTTGTTTGTTTTCATTTCATTTCATGTTTGTTTGACTTCATGTTATTTCTTTTGTTTGGTATCATTTCATTTTTTGTTGGGTTTCATGTCATGTTCTTTTGTTTGGCATGTGTTTTCTTGCATAATTGTTGATTATTGTTATAGTTTAGGATTCATTTTGTATCTTTTCATTTAGTATGATTTCCATTATTGCTCTTTTATGTTTGACATTAATTTAAGGTCAGAATTGACTTTTTTTAAGTAGGTAGGAAGATGGAGCAACTTGGATATTGAACTAGAGATCAAAGAGGAAAAGAAAAGAGGAAGTTTTCTGTGGCCAATTCCCCCGATCGTGGGAATCATGCTAATTCCTACGATCGTGGGAATTACAATCCGAAGGATTATGCAGGGCTTCATCAAATTTAGGTTTTTTGGACTATAAAAGCATAACTAAGCCTCCATCATAAAGGGGAGATGAAACCCTTTTGTAGATACACCATCCTTGAGGGAAGAACACATGTTTGGAGCCTTAAGGAAGGATTGAAGTCAAGGATTATCATCAAGATGGGGGAAAATAGCACATAAACATCAAATTTTTTATGTTTTTCTTCCTTCTACTCTTTGTAAAATGGTTTATTTGAAATTTGATGATATTATAAAGACCATGAGTGGCTGATTTAGTTTTAGGGATCTCTTTTAAACTATTTTTCTAGGACTCCTATTTTTATTGAATTAAATGAAGTTGTCTTTGATGATTGTTGATTTTATTTGTTATCTTATAATAAATCGAGAGATTCAGTAAGATTAATCATGTAGGATTGTACAATGAGAGTTGGCAATTCATAGACATACAATCATCACATTAATTGATACGTTAGAAGATAGATCTCGTCGAAGTCAATTGATCACCTATAGGATAGTTTAATAACTAGTTGAATAAGTAGAGTCATTGGGTAGGTTGAGAGATCGTCCAATTGATTCCCTTAAATTCGATTAGGGACAATTAACTACACCTTGAGAGAGGGTGTTAATACATTCGAAAATCTAGAGTAAGACAATTCAATTAATAAAATAGGAGGGAGACAAAATAGGGAAAAAAGTAATCTCTAGTCTTTAGATTATTAAATTCTAAATTTTCTGCATTTAGTTATTGTCTATTGCTTTGTTTTAGTCTTTTAATTTTAATTCAGTTTTGGAGATTATTGGAATTAAATAATTTCGTTTCTTAAACAAAGTTTTGTCTAAACAAAGTTTTTTCTAAATTTTTGAGCATAAAATGAGTAGTTTGTGTTGCATAATTATACTCAAATGTTCAACACCGATTATGACTATTCACATCTTTGAAGAACTCTATCCAAATTAGTTAGAAACATGTTGAAAGAAACTCCAAAGACTGAAAAATCATCCATAAACACCTCCATTATGTCTTCTATCATATCAGCGAAGATAAACATCATACATCTCTGAAATATGGCTAAGGTATTGCAAAGTACAAAGGCCATCCATCTGTACACGAAGGTACCATAGGGGCAAGTGAATGTAGTCTTTTCCTGATTTTCAGGGTAGATGAAAATCTGATTATATCCAGAATATCTAAGAAACAATAAAAAGAATGACCAGCTACCCTTTCTATCATCTGGTCTATGAATGGAATAGGAAAGTGATCTTTCTTAGTCATCGAGTTAAGTTTGCGATAATCTATGCCTACTCTCCATCCTATGACTGCTCTTGTTGAAATTACTTCCCCATTATCACTTTCTATTGTACTGGGTTGACCTATTCACTATCAGAGATGGGATAAATTATCCCTACATCTAGGAGTCTATGATCTCCTTTTTGAGCACCTCCATATTAGGATTCAATCTTCGTTGATGCTCCCTCACCTTTCCACATCCTTCCTCTAAGTTTATTTGGTGCATGCAAATATTTGGGCTTATTCCTCAAATGTCAGCAATCTGCCATCCGATGGCTTTCATTTGCTTCCAAATGACTTCTACCACCTTACTTTCTTATATCTCATTCAATTGGCTAGAAATTATTATCGGTAACGTTTAACCTTCACTAAGAAAGGTATATCTGAGGTGTGTAGGTAAAGGTTTAAGCTCTAATATTAGTGGTTTTTTTTTTGAAGATGGTGATATGGGTGCTTCAGTTCGAATCAATTTATCTTGATGCACTTGAACATCTGCCTCCTCCGTCTCATCCTCTCCTTTAGATTTAGGGTTCTGA
>JAOTJB010214382.1:0-17784 GCA_027123815.1 Erythroxylum minutifolium | reverse complement strand
GGCACTTTCGTTGGGAAAAACATCCCATTGGCACACCTTCGATGGGAAAAACAGCCCATTCGCACACCTTTGGAGGGGAAAATAGCCTGTTGGCACGGCCGGAAGGCACTTTCGGTGGGAAAAATAGCCCGTGGGCACACCTTCGGAGGGAAAAACATCCCGTTGACATGGTCAAAAGGCACTTTTGGTGGGAATAATAGCCTATTGGACAACTTCGATGGGAAAAACAGCCCGTTGGGCACCTTCGATGGGAAAAACAACCCGTTGCCACATCTTAGGTGGGCAAAACAGACTGTTGGCACGATTGCAAGACACTTTGGGTGGGATGAACAACACGTTGGGCACATTAATTGGGAAAAACAGCTCGTTGGGCACTTTCGATGGGAGAAATAGCCCGTTGGCACACCTTCAGTGGGAAAAATAGCCCGTTGGGCACCTTCGATGGGAAAAACAGCCCGTTGGAAACCTTCGGAGGGAAAAACAGCCCCTTGGCACCTTCGGTGGGAAAAACAGCCCGTTGGGCACTTTCGATGGAAAAAGTAGCCCATTGGTAAACCTTCGGTGGGGAAAACAGCCGGATGGCACAGCCACAACGTACTTTCTGTGGGAAAAATAGCCTGTTGGGCAACTTCGGTTGAAAAAATAACCCGTTGGAACACCCTCAGTGGGCAAAACTGCCCGTTGGCACGGCTATAAGGCACTTTCCGTGGGAACAACAGCCGGTTGGGCACTTTCGGTGGGAAAAACGACACGTTGGCGCCTCTTCGGTGGGAAAAACAGCCCATTGGCATGGCTGCAAGGTACTTTCAAAGGGATAAACAGCGCGTTGGGTACCTTTTGTTTGAAAAATAGCCTGTTGGGTACTTTCGACAGGAAAAACAGCCCATTGGCAAACCTTCTGTTGGCATGGCAGCAAAGCGCTTATGGTGGGAAAAACAGCCCGATGGGTGACTTCGGTGGGAAAAACAGCCCGTTAAGCACCTTTGGTGGGAAAAACAGCACGTTGGCATAACTTCGATGGGCAAAAGAGCCTATTGGCCCAACTACAAGGCACTTTCAGTGGGAAAAACAGCCCGTTTGGCACCTTCGGTGGGGAAAATAGCCCGTTGGGCAACTTTGGTGGGAAAAACAGCCCGTTGGCACTGCCACAAGGCATTTTCAGTGGAAAAAAATAGCCTGTTGGGGAACTTCGGTTGGGAAAACAGCCCTTTGGGCACTTTCGGTGTGAAAAACAACCCGTTGGGCACCTTTAGTGGGAAAAACAACCTGTTGGGCACTTTCGGTGTGAAAAACAGCCCTTTGGCACACCTCCAGGGGAAAAACAGACCGTTGGCACGACCACAAGGCACTTTCAGTGGGAAAAACAGCCCATAGGCAAACCTTCGTTGGGCAAAACAGCCCGTTGGGATGCCCACAAGGAACTTTTGGTGGGAAAAATGACTTGTTGGCAACTTCGGTGGTAAAATAGCCCGTTGAGACACTTTCGACGGGAAAAACAGCCCGTTGCCACACCTTACGTGTGCAAAACAGCCCATTGGCACGACTGCAAGGCACTTTGGGTGGGATAAACAACCCGTTGGGCACCTTAGTTGGGAAGAACAGCCCGTTGGGCACTTTCGGTCGGAGAAACAACCCGTTGGCACACCTTCGGTGGGAAAAATAGCCCGTTGGGGACCTTCGATGGGAAAAACAGCCCGTTGGAAACCTTCGGTGGGCAAAATAGCCGGTTTTCATGCCCGCAAGGCATTTTTGTTAGGAAAAACAGCCTGTTGCGTAACTTCGGTGGGAAACCAGGCTGTTGGCACACCTTCGGTGGGTAAAATAGCTGGTTATCATGGCAGCAAGGCACTTTCGGTGGAAGAATAGCCCGTTGGCCTCCTTCAGTGGGAAAAACAGTCCATTGGGACTCCTTTGGGGGGCAAAACAGCCCGTTGGCACGATCGCAAGGCACTTTCGTTGGGAAAAACATCCCATTGGCACACCTTCGATGGGAAAAACAGCCCATTCGCACACCTTTAGAGGGAAAAATAGCCTGTTGGGGAAAAAACAGCCTGTTGGGAAACTTCGGTTGGAAAAATAGCCCGTTGGCACACCTTCGGTGGGCAAAACTGCCCGTTGGCATGGCCGCAAGGTACTTTCGGTGGGAACAACAACCCGTTGGGCACTTTCTATGGGAAAAACAACCCGTTGGCACCCCTTCGGTGGGAAAAATAGCTTTTTGGCATAACTTCGATGGGAAAAATAGCCCTTTGACACTCCTTCAAAGGGGAAAACACAGCCTGCCGAGCACTCTCGGTGGGAAAAATAGCACATTGGCACATCTTTGGAGAGAAAAACATGCCATTGGCATGGTCGCAAGGCACTTTCGGTGGGAATAGCAGCTTGTTGTGCCCTTTTCGATAGGAAAAACGACCTGTTGGGCACTTTCGGTGGGAACAAAGCCCATTGGCACACCTTCGGTGGGAAAACAGAGCGTTGACTCGACCGTAGGTCACTTTTGGTGGGAAAAACAGCCCGTTTGGACACCTTCAGTGGGCAAAACAGCCTGTTGGGCAACTTCGGTGGGAAAAACAGCCCGTTGGCACACCTTCGGTGGGTAAAACAGATGGTTATCATGGCCACAAGGCACTTTAGGTGGGAAAAACAGCCTATTAGGCACCTTGGGTGGTAAAAACAGCCCATTGGAGCTCCTTTCCTGGGCAAAACAACTCGTTGTCACGGTCGCAAGGTAGTTTCGGTGGGAGAAACAGCCCGTTGGGCAACTTCGGAGGGAAAAACAGCCCGTTGGGACACCTTCAGTGGGCAAAACAGCCCTTTGGGCAACTTCGCTAAGAAAAACAGCCCGTTGGGCACCTTCGGTGGGAAAAACAACCCGTTGCCCACTTTCGATGGGAAAAACAACCTGTTGGAAAACCTTCGGTGGTCAAAACAACCCATTGGCACGCCCGCAAGGTGCTTTCAGTAGGAAAACAGCCCCTTGGAGCTCCTTTGGTGGGCTAAACAGCCTGTTGGTACGGCCGCAAGGCACTTTCGATGGGAAAATTAGCTCGTTGGGCAACTTTGATGGGCAAAACAACTAGTTGGTAAACCTTCGGTGGGCAAAACAGCCCTTTGGCATGGCCACAAGACACTTTGGGAGGGAAAAACAACCCGTTGGCCACCTTCAGTGGGAAAAACAGCCCGTTGGCACACCTCTAGGGGAAAAACAGACCGTTGGCATGACCTCAAGGCACTTTCGGCGGGAAAAACAGTCCATAGGCAAACCTTCGTTGGGGAAAACAGTCCGTTGGCACGCCCACAAGGCACTTCTAGTGGGAAAAATGGCCCGTTGGGCAACTTCGGTGGGAAAACAACCCGTTGGCACACCTTCAGCAGGAAAAACAGCCCGTTACCACACCTTAGGTGTGCAAAACAGCCCGTTGGCATGGCCACAAGGCACTTTGGGTGGGATAAACAACCCGTTGGGCACCTTAATTGGGAAAAACAACTCGTTGGGCACTTTCGGTCAGAGAAACAGCCCATTGGCACACCTTCAGTGGGAAAAATAGCCCGTTGATGAACCTTTGATGGGTAAAAGAGCCTGTTGGCACGGGTGCAAGGCACTTTCGGTGGAAAAAACAGCCCGTTGGCACAACTTCTGTGGGCAAAACAGCCCATTGGCATGGCCACAAGGCACTTTCATTGGGAAAAATAGCCCGTTGGCATGGCCACAAGGCAATTTCGGTGGGAAAAATAGCCCATTGGACAATTTTGGTGGGAAAAACAGCCTGTTGGCACAGTCGCAAGACACTTTCAGTTGGAAAAACAGCTCGTTGAGCAACTTCAGTGGGAAAAACAACTTGTTGTCATGGCTGCAAGGCACCTTCGGTGGGGAAAACAACCTGTTGGGCACCTTCGGTCGAAAAAAGAGCCCGTTGATGCACCTCAGGTGGGAAAAATAGCCCGTGGCCACCTTCAGTGGGAAAAAGAGCACATTGGGCTCTTTCGGTGGAAAAACAGCCCATTGGCAAACCTTCAGTGGGAAAAACAACTCGTTGACTCGACCGTAGGTCACTTTCGGTGGGAAAAACAACCCGTTGGGACACCTTCAGTTGGCAAAATAGCCTGTTGGACAACTTCGATGGAAAAAACAACCCGTTGGCACACCTTCGGTGGGCAAAATAGTTGGTTATCATGGTCGCAAGGCACTTTCGATGGGAAAAATAGCCTCTTGGGCAGCTTTGGTGGGAAAAATAGCTTGTTGGCATGGCTGCAAGACACTTTGGGTGGGATGAACAACCCGTTGGGCACCTTAATTGGGAAAAACAGCTCGTTGGGCCCTTTCGATGGGAGAAACAGACCGTTGGCACACCTTCGGTGGGAAAAACAGCCCGTTGGGCACCTTCGGTGGATAAAACCACCCGTTGGAAACCATCGGTGGGAAAAACAGCCCGTTGGCACCTTCGGTGGGAAAAACAGCCCGTTGGGCACTTTTGGTGGAAAAAACATCCCATTGGTAAACCTTCGGTGGGCAAAATAGCCCGATGGCACAGTCGCAACGCACTTTCGGTGGAAAAAATAGCCTGTTGGGCAACTTTGGTTAGAAAAATAGCCCGTTGGCACACCCTCGGTGGCCAAAACTGCCCGTTGGCAAGGTCGCAAGGCACTTTTGGTGGGAACAACAGCCCGTTGGGCACTTTTAGTGGGAAAAACAGCCCGTTGGCCTGACTGTAAGACACTTTCGGTGGGAAAAATAGCTGTTTGGCACCTTCGATGGGGGAAATAGCCCGTTGGGCAACTTCGGTGGGAGAAATAGCCCGATGGCACATCTTTGATTGGCAAAACAGTCGTTGGCACGGCCGCAAGGCACTTTCGGTGGGAAAAATAGTTCGTTGGGCACCTTCGGTGGGAAAATAGCCAATTGGGCACTTTCGGTGGGAAAAAAGCCCGTTGGGCACCTTCGGTGGGAAAAACATCCCGTTGGGCACTTTCGATGGGAAAAAAGCCTGTTGGGCACCTTTGGTGGAAAAAACTGCCCGTTAGGCACTTTCGGTGGGAAAAACAACCCTTTTGCACACCTTCGGTGGGTAAAATGGCCCTTTGGCACACCTTCGGTGGGCAAAATGGCCCTTTGGCACAGTCAGAGGGCTCTTTCAATGAGAAAAACAGCCTGTTGGGCACCTTCGGTGGGTAAAACAACCCATTGGGCCCGCTTCAGTGGTTAAAACAGCCCGTAGGCACATCCACAAGGCACTTTTAAGTGGAAAAATAGCCTATTGGCACACTTTTGCTAGGCAAACTAGCTCGTTGGTGCAGCTGCAAGGCACTTTCAGTGGGAAAAGCTACCCGTTGGGCACATTCGGTGGCAAAAACAGCCCGTTGGCACTTTCGATGGGAAAAACAACTCATTGGGCACCTTCGGTGGTAAAAACAGCCCGTTGGCACATTCGGTGGCAAAAACAGCCCGTTGAGCACCTTCGATGAGAAAAACAGCTCGCTGGAACGACTGCAAGGCACTTTCGGTGGGAAAAAGAGCCCGTTAGGCACCTTCGATGGGAAAAACAGACCGTTGGGAACCTTCGGTGGTAAAAATAGCCCGTTGGGCACCTTCGGTGGGATAAACTGCCCGTTGGCACACCTTTGGTGGGCAAAACAGCTCGTTGGCACACCTTCGGTGGGAAGAACAGCCCGTTGGCATGGCCGCAAGTTGCTTTCAGTGGGAAAAACAGCCCGTTGGGAGTCTTAGGTGGGAAAACAGCCTGTTGGCCACCTTCGGTGGGAAAAACAGCTCGTTGGTACACCTTCAGTGGGTAAAACAGCCCATTGGCACGACCGTAACGCAATTTCGGTGGGAAAAATAGCCCGTTGGGCACCTTTGGTGAAAAAAAGGCTTGTTGGCATGGCCGCAAGGCACTTTCAGTGGGAAAAGCAGCCCGTTGGCACACCTTCGATGGGAAAAACAGCCCGTTTGTATAGCCACAAGGCACTTTTGGTTAGAAAAACTACCCATTGGGCACCTCCGGTGAGAGAAACAGCCCGTTGGCTCACCTTTGTTGGGGCAAAACAGCTTGTTAGCACGGCCGTAAGGCACTTTCTATGCAAAAAACAACCCGTTGGGCGCCTTCACTGGGAAAAAATGGCCATTGGTATATTTTTGGTGGACAAAATAGCCCGTCGGCATGGCCACAAGGCACTTTCGGTTTGAAAAAAGCCCGTTGAGAACCTTCGATGAAAAAACAGCCCATTGGCACAGCCTTAAGGTTTTTTCGGTGGGAAAAATAGCCCGTTGGGCACCTTAGGAGGGAAAAAGAGCACGCTGGCACACCTTTGGTGGGCAAAACAACCGCTTGGCACTGTCGCAATGCACTTTTGGTGGGAAAAATAGCCTGTTGGCCACTTTCAGTTGGAAAAATAGCTCGTTGGGCAATTTAAGTGGGAAAAACAGCTCGTTGGGAACCTTTGGTGTGAAAAATAGCCCGTTGGGCACTTTCAGTGAAAAAAATAGTCGAAAGGTATTTTTAATGGGAAAAACAGCCCGTTGGGTACCTTTGGCAGAAAAAGCAGCCCATTGGCACACGTTCTGTGGCAAAACAGCCAGTTGGCACAGCCTCAAGGCATTTTTGGTGGGAAAAACAATCCTTCAGGAATCTTCGGTGGGAAAAACAACCCATTGGACACCTTCGATGGGAAAAGCAGCACGTTGGCAAATTTTCGATGGCCAAAATAGCCCGTTGGCATGGCCGCAAGGAACTTTCATTGGGAAAAACAACCGTTGGGCAACTTCATTGGGAAAACAAACCGTTGGTGCCCCTTCGGTGGACAAAACAGCCCGTTGGGACGACCGGAAGCCATTTTCAGGGGGAAAAAAGCCCGCTGGGCACTTTCAGTGGGAAAAATAACCCGTTGGGCACTTTCGATGAGAAAAACAGCCCGTTGGCACACCTTCGGTGGGAAAAATAGCCCATTTGCACAGCCGCAAGGCACTTTTGGTTGGAAAAACTACCCAATGGGCACCTACGGTGAGAAAAACAGCCCGTTGGCTGACATTTGTTGGGGCCAAATAGCCTGTTAGCACGACCGCAAGGCACTTTCTATGCAAAAAACAAGCCGTTGGGCGCCTTCATTGGGAAAAAATGCCCATTGGCACTTTTTTGGTGGACAAAACAGCCCGTTGGCATGGCCACAAGGCACTTTCGGTTTGAAAAGAGCCTATTGGGAACATTCGGTGGAAAAACAGCCTGTTGGCATAGCCTTAAGCCTGTTTCGGTGGGAAAAACAACCCGTTAGGCACCTTCGGAGGGAAAAAGAGCATGCTGGCACACCTTCGGTGGGCAAAACAACCCCTTGGCACGGTCGCAATGCACTTTTGGTGGGAAAAACAGCCCATTGGCCACCTTCAGTGGGAAAAATAGCTCGTTGGGAACCTTTGGTGGGAAAAAACAACCTGTTGGGCACTTTCGGTGAAAAAATAGTCGAAAGGTATTTTCGATGGGAAAAACAGCCCGTTGGGTACCTTTGGTGGGAAAAGCAGCCCGTTGGCACACGTTCGGTGGAAAAATAGCCGGTTGGCACAGCCTCAAGGCATTTTCGGTGGGAAAAATAGCCCTTCGGGCATCTTCGGTGGGAAAAACAGCGCGTTGGCAAATCTTCGGTGGGCAAAATAGCCCGTTGGCATGGCCACAAGGAACTTTCATTGGGAAAAACAACCGTTGGGCAACTTCGTTGGGAAAACAGATCGTTGGTGCCCCTTCAGGGGCAAAACAGCCCGTTGGCACGTCCGCAAGGCATTTTCAGGGGGAAAAAAGCCCGTTGGGTGCTTTCAGTGGGAAAAACAACCCGTTGGGCACTTTCGGTGGGAAAAACAACCCGTTGACACACCTTCGGTGGGAAAAACAGCCCGTTTGTACGGCTATAAGGCACTTTTGATCAGAAAAACTACCCGTTGGGCACCTCCGGTGAGAAAAATAGTCCGTTGGCTCACCTTTGTTGGGGCAAAATAGCCTGTTAGCACGGCAGAAAGGCACTTTCTATGCGAAAAACAACCCATTGGGCACCTTCACTGGGAAAAAATGCCCATTGGTACATCTTCGGTGCCCAAAACAGGCCGTTGGCATGGCCACAAGGCACTTTCGACGGGAGAAAAGCCCGTTGGGAACATTCGGTCAAAAAATAACCCATGGGCACAGCCGCAAGGCACTTTCATTGGGCACCTTTGGAGGGAAAAAGAGCACACTGGCACACCTTCGATGGGCAAAACAACCTCTTGTCACTATCGCAATGCACTTTTGGTGGGAAGTACAGCCTTTTGGCTCACCTTCTTTGGGGCAGAACAGCACGATGGCACGGCCGCAAGGTGCTTTTGGTGGGAAAAATAGCCCGTTGCACACCTTTGATGGGAAAAACAGCCCGTTGGGCACTTTCAGTGGGAAAAATAGCCCGTTGGCACCTTCAATGGGCAAAACAGCCCGCTAGCACAGCCGCAAGGCACTTTCGATGGGAAAAACAGTCGTTGGGCAACTTTGGTGGGAAAACAGACCGTTGGCACACCTTTGGTGGGAAAAACAGCCCTTTGGCTCACCTTCGTTGGGGCAAAATAGCCCGATGGCATGGTTGTAAGGCCCTTTTGGTGGGAAAAATAGCCCGTTGGGTGCCTTCGGTGGGAAAAACAACCCGTTGGCCCACCTTTGGTTGGCAAAACATCTCATTAACACGGCCGCAAGGCACTTTCGATGGCAAAAACATCTTGTTGGCACACCTTCGGTGGGAAAAACAGCCCGTTGGCACAGCCACAGGGCACTTTCGGTGGGAAAACAGTCGTTGGGCAATTTCAGTGGGAAAATAGACCGTTGGCACACATTTGGTGGGAAAACAGCTCGATGGCACACCTTCGGTAGGAAAAATAGCCCATTGGAACGGTCACAAGGTGCTTTCGATGGGAAAAACAGCCCGTTGGGTACCTTTGGTGGGTAAAACAAACCGTTAGCACACCTTCGGTGGCAAAATAGCTACAAGGCATTTTCGGTGGGAAATACAACCCTTTGGGCATCTTTGATGGGAAAAACAGCCCGTTGGACACCTTCGGTGAGAAAAACAGCTCGTTGGCACGGCTGCAAGGAACTTTTGGTTGGAAAAATAGCCGTTGGGCAACTTCGATGGGAAAAACAACCCGTTGGACAATTTCAGTGGGAAAAATAGCTTGTTGGGAACCTTTGGTGTGAAAAAATAGCCCATTGGGCACTTTCGGTGAGAAAAACAACCCGTTGGCAGGGCCACAAGGCACATTCTGTGGGAAAAACAGCTCGTTGGCAAACCTTCGGTGGGGAAAACAGCCCGTTGGCACGATCGCAAGGTACTTTTAGTGGAAAAATAGCCCGTTGGGCAACTTCGGTGGGAAAACAGACCGTTGGCACACCATCGGTGGGAAAAACAGCCCTTTGGCTCACCTTCATTATGGCAAAACAGCCCGATGGCACAGCCGCAAGGCACTTTTGGTGGGAAAAATACTTCGTCGGACACCTTCGGTGTGAAAAACAGCCCATTGGGCACTTTCGGTGGGAAAAAACAGCCCGTTGGGCACCTTCAGTTGGAAAAACAACCCGTTGGCAAGCGTTCAGTGGGTAAAAAAGTCCTCTGGCACGGCTGCAAGGTACTTTCGGTGGAAAAACAGCCCGTTGGTCAACTTCGGTGGGAAAATAGACCGTTGGCACACCTTCGATGGTTAAAATAGCCAGTGGGCACCGCCACAAGGCACTTTCGAGGGGAAAAAAGCCCGTTGGGCACCTTCGGTGGGAAAAATAGCCCGTTGGATCACCTTCGGTGGGCAAAACAGCTCGTTGGGAAACTTCGGTGGGAAAAACTGCACATTGGGAACCTTCGGTGGGAAAAACTGCACGTTGGGAACCTTCGGTGGGAAAAATAGCCGTAAGGCACTTTCAGTTGGAAAAATAGCCGTTGGGCAACTTCGGTGGGAAAATAGACCGTTGGCACACATTTGGTTGGAAAACAGCCCGTTGGCACACCTTCAGTTGGCAAAACAGCCAGTTGGCACTGCTGCAAGGCACTTCGGCAGGAAAAACAGCCCATTGGGCACCTTCGGTGGTCAAAACAGCCCGTTGGCACAGCCGCAAGGTACTTTCGATGGAAAAATAGCCCGTTGGGCAACTTCGGTGGGAAAGTAGACTGTTGGCAAACCTTCGGTGGGAAAAACAGCCCTTTGGCTCACCTTCAATGGCACAGCTGCAAGGCACTTTTGGTCAAAAAAATAGCCCGTTGGGCACCTTCAGTGGGAAAAACAGCCCGTTGGCCCACCGTTGGGTAGCCAAACATCCTGTTGGCACGGCCGCAAGGCACTATGGATGGAAAAAATAGCCCGTTGGCACACCGGCAAAATAGCCCGTTGGCAAGGCTGCAAGGCACTTTCATTAGGAAAAATAGCCGTTGGGCTACCTCGGTGGGAAAACAGACCGTTGGCACACATTCAGTGGGAAAAACAACCTGTTGGGGCACCTTCGATGGGAAAAACAGCCCTTTGGGTACCTTTGGTGGGAAAAACAGCCCGTTGGCACACCTTCGGTGGAAAAACAGCCCTTTGGCACTGCCGCAAGGTATTTTCAGTGGGAAAAACGGCCCTTTGGGCATCTTCGATGGGAAAAACAGCCTGTTGGCCACCTTCGCCGGGAAAAATAGAGCGTTGGCAATCCTTCGGTGGGCAAAACAGCCCGTTGGCACAGCCATAAGGCACTTTGGTGGGAAAACAGACAATTGGCACACCTTTGGTGGGAAAAACAGCCTGTTGGCACACCTTCGGTGGGAAAAATAGCCCGTTGACACATTGTCGGTGGGAAAAATAGCCCATTGGAACAATCGCAAGGCACTTTCGATGGGAAAAACTACTCGTTGGGCACTTTCAACGGGAAAAACAGCCTGTTGGCACAACTTCGATGTGAAAACAGTCCGTTGGCACTACTGCAAGGCACTTTCGGCAGGAAAAAACCTTGGGGAACCCTCGATGGGAAAAATAGCCTGTTGGCAAACCTTCGGTGGGCAAAACAGCCCGTTGGCACGGCCGTAAGGTACTTTCGATGGAAAAACAGCCCTTTAGCTCACCTTCATTGGGGCAAAACAACCCAATGGCACGACCGTAAGGGACTTTCTATGGGAAAAACAGCCCATTGGGCACCTTCGGTGGGGAAAATAGCTCGTTGGCAAAACTTCAGTGGGCAAAAAAGCACGTTGGCATGGCCGCAAGATACTTTCAATGGAAAAACATCCCGTTAGGCACCTTCAGTGGGTAAACAGATCGATGGCACACCTTCGGTGTTTAAAACAGCCCGTTGGCATGGTCGCAAGGCACTTTCAAGGGGAAAAGAACCCGTTGGGCACCTTTGGTGGGAAAAACAGCCTGTTTGCTCACCTTAGATGGGAAAAAACAACCCAAAGGGCACCTTCGGTGGGAAAAACAACTCGTTGGAACGGTCGCAAGGCACTTTCGGTGGGAAAAATAGCCTGTTAGGTGCTTTTGGTTAGAAAAAAAAGCCCATTGGCACATCTTTGCTTGACAAAACAGCTCGTTGGCACGGCCGCAAGGCACTTTCGATGGGAAAAATAGCCCGTTGGGCACCTTCGGTGGGAAAAACAGCCCGTTGGCACGACAGCCTATTAGTCAACTTCGGTGGGAAAACACACCTTCGGTGGGAAATATAGCCATTTGACTGACCTTTATTGGGGAAAAGCAGCCCGATGGCACAGTCGCAAGGCACTTTTTGTGGGAAAAATAGCTCGTTGGGCACCTTCGGTGGCAAAAATAGCCCGTTGGCCACTTTCGGTGGCAAAAATAGCCCGTTGGCACCTTCGGTGGGAAAAACAGTGCATTAGGAAGCCTTCAGTGGGCAAAACAGCCCATTCGCATGGTCGCAAGGCATTTTTGGTGGAAAAAACAGTCGTTGGGCAACTTCGGTGGGAAAACAGGCCGTTGGAACACCTTCGGTGGGAAAAACAGCCCTTTGGCTCACCTTCGTGGGGCAAAACAGCCCGATGGCACAGTCGCAAGGCACTTTTGGTGGGGAAAAATAGCCCGTTGGGCGCCTTCGGTGGGAAAAACAACCCATTAGCCCACCTTTGGTTTGCAAACCATCTCGTTGGCACGGTCGGCATGGCCGGAAGGCACTTTCGATGGCAAAAACATCTTGTTGGCACACGTTAGGTGAAAAAAACAACCCGTTGGCACACCTTTGGTGGGAAAAACAGCCCATTAGCATAGCCGCAAGGCACCTTCTGCAGGAAAAATAGCCCTTTGGGTACCTTTGGTGGGAAAAACAGCCTGTCGGGCACCTTTGGTGGGAAAAACAGCCCATTGGGACAGTCGCAAGGCACTTTCCGCAGGAAAAATAGCCCTTTGGGCAAAACAGTTCTTTGGCACGATCACAAGGTACTTTTGAAGGAAAAATAGCCCATTGGGCAACTTGGGCGTGAAAATAGACTATTAGAACATCTTTGGTGGGAAAAAAAGCCCTTTGGCTGACCTTCGTTGGGACAAAACAGCCTGATAGCACGACCATAAGGCATTTTTGATTGGAAAAATAGCCCGTTTGGTACCTTCGGTAGGAAAAACAGCCCGTTGGCAAACCTTCGGTGGAACAGCCCTTTGGACACTTTCGGTGGGAAAAACAAGCTGTTGGCAAACCTTCAGTGGGTAAAAAAGCCCGTTAGCACAGCGGCAAGGTACTTTTGCTGGAAAAATAGCCCGTTACGTAACTTTGGTGGGAAAACATACCGTTCTCACACCTTCGATGGTTAAAACAGACGTTGGCATGACCGCAAGGTACTTTCGGTGGACAAATAGCCCGTTGGGCAACTTCAGTGGGAAAACAGAGTGTTGGCACATCTTTGGTGGTTAAAAGCCAGTGGGCTCGGCCGCAAGGCACTTTCAGAGGAAAAAAGCCCGTTGGGCACCTTCGATGGGAAAAACAGCCCGTTGGCTCACCTTTGGTGGACAAAATAGCCCGTTGGCGCAGCCACAAGGCCCTTTTGGTGGGAAAAAACAGCCCGTTGGGCACCTTGGGTGTGAAAATCAACCTGTTGGCAAACCTTTGGTAGGCAAAATGACCCGTTGGCACAGCCGCAAGGTACTTTCAGTGGAAAAATAGCCCGTTGGTCAAATTCGGTGGGAAAGCATACTGTTGGCACATCTTTGATGGGAAAAATAGCCCGTTGGGCACTTTCGGTGGGGAAAACAGCCCGGTGGCACACCTTTGGCCGGTAAAACAGCCCATTGGCATGGCCGCAAGGCACTTTCGGTGGGAAAAACGACCCGTTGGGCACCTTCGGCGGGAAAAACAACCCGTTGCTCACCTTCGGTGGGCAAAACAACCCATTGGCATGGTCGCAAGGTATTTTGGTGGAAAAACAGCCCGTTAGGCAACTTCGGTGGGAAAATAGATAGTTGGCACACCTTCGGTGGGAAAAACAGCACATTGACACACCTTTGGTGGGAAAAATAACACTTTGGAACAGTCAGAAGGTACTGTCAATGGGAAAAACAACCCGTTGGGTACCTTTGGTTGGAAAAATAGCTAGTTGGCACACCTTCGATGGGAAAATAGCATGTTGGCACAGTCACAAGGCATTTTTGGTGGGAAAAACAGCCCTTTGGGTGGGCAAAATAGCACTTTCGATGGGCAAAACAGCCCGTTCGCACAGCCGCAAGGAACTTTCGGTGGGAAAAACAGTCGTTGGGTAACTTCGGTGGGAAAACATACTATTGGCACAACTTCGGTAGGAAAAATAGCCCGTTGGGCACTTTCGGTGGGAAAAACAGCCCGGTGGCACTCCTTCGGCTGGCAAAATAGCCCGTTGGCACGGCCGCAAGGCACTTTCGGTGGGAAAAACAGCCCATTGGGCAACTTCGGTGGGAAAAACAGCCCGTTGGTCACCTTTGGTGGGAAAAACAACCCGTTGGCATGGTCGCAAGGTACTTTTGGTGGAAAAACATCCCGTTGGGCAACTTCGGTGGGAAAACAAATAGTTGGCACACCTTCGGTGGGAAAAATAGCTCGTTGGCTCACCTTTGGTGGGTAAAACAACTCGTTGGCGCTACCGTAAGGCCCTTTTGGTGGGAAAAACAGCCCGTTGGGCACCTTCGGTGTGAAAAACAACCCGTTGGCAAACCTTTGGTGGGCAAAATGGTCTGTTGGCACAGCCGCAAGGTATTTTCGGTGGATTAACAGCCCGTTGGGAAACTTCAGTGGGAAAATATACTATTGGCACACCTTCTGTGGGAAAATAGCCCGTTGAGCACTTTCGGTGGGAAAATTAGCTCGGTGGCACACCTTCGACTGGCAAAATAGCCTGTTGGCATGGCCACAAGGCACTTTCTGTGGGAAAAACGACCCGTTGGGCCCCTTGGGTGGGAAAAACAGCCCGTTGGTCACCTTCGGTGGGCAAAACAGTCCGTTGGCAGGGTCGTAAGGTACTTTTCATGGAAAAACAGCCTGTTGGGAAACTTCGGTGGGAAAATAGACCTTTGGCACACTTTTGATGGGAAAAATAGCCAGTTGGTTCACCTTCGGTGGGCAAAACAGCTTGTTGATGCAGCCACAAGGCACTTTTCGTGGGAAAAAATAGCCTGTTGGTCACCTTTGGTGTGAAAAATAGCCCGTTGGCAAACCATCGGTGGGCAAAACGGTCTGTTGGCACTGTCGCAAGGTACTTTCGGTGGAAAAGTAGCCTGTTGGGCAACTTCAATGGGAAAACATACTATTAGCACACCTTCGGTGGGAAAAATAGCCCGTTGGTCACTTTTGGTCAGAAAAATAGGTCGGTGTCGCATCTTCGATTGGGAAAACAGCCCGTTGGCATGGCCGCAAGGCACTTTTAGTGGGAAAAATAGCCCGTTGGGCACCTTCAGTGGGAAAAACAGCCTGTTGGTCACCTTCAGTGGGCAAAGCAGCCCGTTGGCACGACTGCAAGGTACTTTTGGTGGAAAAATAGCCCGTTGGGCAACTTCGGTGGGAAAACAGACCGTTGGCACACTTTCGTGGGAAAAACAGCCCCTTGGCTAACCTTCGTTCGGGCAAAACAGCACGATGGCATGGCCACAAGGCACTTTCGGTGGGAAAACAGCCCGTTGGGCACCTTTGGTGGGAAAAATAGCCTGTTAGGCACTTTCGGTGGGAAAAACAACGAGTTGGCACCTTTGGTGGGAAAAACAGCGCGTTGGCAAACCTTTGCCGGGCAAAACAGCCCGTTGGCACGACCGTAAGGTACTTTCAGTGGGAAAAACTACCCATTGGGCAACTTCAGTGGGAAAACAGACCGTTGGCACACCTTCAATGGGAAATACATCCTGTTGGCACACCTTCGGTGGGAAAAACGACCTGTTGGGCCCCTTGGGTGGGAAAAAAGCCCGTTCGTCACCTTCGGTGGGAAAAACAACCCGTTGGCACGGTTGTAAGGTACTTTTCTTGGAAAAACAGCCTGTTGGGCAACTTCGGTGGGAAAATAGACCGTTGGCACACTTTTGGTGGGAAAAATAGTCCGTTGACTCAACTTTGGTGGGCAAAACAGCTCGTTGGTGCAGCCACAAGGCACTTTTGGTGGGAAAAATAGCCTGTTGGGCACCTTCGGTGTGAAAAATAGCCCGTTGGCAAACCATCGGTGGGTAAAATGGTCCGTTGGCGTTGTCCCAAGGTACTTTCAGTGGAAAAGTAGCCCGTTGGGCAACTTCGGTGGAAAACATACTATTGGCACACCTTCGGTGGGAAAAATAGCCTATTGGACACTTTTGGTGGGAAAAACAGGCCGTTGGCGCACCTTCGATTGGGAAAACAGCCCGTTGGCACGACCGCAAGGCACTTTCAGTGGGATAAACATCCCGTTGGGCACCTTCGATGGTAAAAACAGCCTATTGGTCACCTTCAGTGGGCAAAGTAGCTCGTTGGCACAGCTGCAAAGTACTTTTGGTGGAAAAATAGCCCTTTGGGCAACTTCGGTGGGAAAACAGACCGTTGGCACACTTTTGGTGGGAAAAACAACCCCTTGGCCAGCCTTCATTAAGGCAAAACAGCACGATGGCATGGCCACAAGGCACTTTTGGTGGGAAAAACAGCCCGTTGGGCACCTTCGGTGGGAAAAATAGCCCGCTGGGCACTTTCGGTGGGAAAAACAACGAGTTGGCACCTTCGGTGGGAAAAACAGTGCGTTGGCAAATCTTTGCGAAAACAACCCGTTGGGCACCTTCGGTGGGAAAAAACAGCCGTTGGGCAACTTCGGTGGGAGAACAGACTATTGGCACACCTTCGGTGGCCAAAAAACCCGATGGTAAGGCTACAAGGCACTTTTAGGAGGAAAAAGCCCGTTGGGCACCTTCGGTGGGAGAAACAGCTAATTGTCACACCTTCGGTGGGAAAAACAACGCGTTGTCTCACCTTTGATGGGTAAAACAGCCGGTTGGCACGGCTGCAAGGCACTTTCGGTGGGAGAAACAGCCCGTTGGGCACCTTCGGTGGGAAAAACAGCCCGTTGGGCACTTTCGTTGGGAAAAACAACCCGTTGGCACCTTCGGTGAGAAAAACAGCGCGTTGGCGCGGCCGTAAGGCACTTTCGATGGGAAAAACAGCCCGTTGGGCAACTTCGGTGGGAAAACAGACCGTTGGCACACCTTCGGTGGGAAAAACATCCTCTTGGCACACCTTCGGTGGGAAAAATAACACTTTGGAATGGTCGCAAGGTACTGTCGATGGGAAAAGTAGCCCGTTGGGCACCTTTGGTGGGAAAAATAGCCAGTTGACGTGCCTTCGGTGGGAAAATAACCTGTTGGCACAGTCACAAGGCATTTTTGTTGGGAGAAACAGCCCTTTTGGCGGGCAAAACAGCCCATTCGCACAGCTGCAAGGAACTTTCGGTTGGAAAATTAGCCATTGGACAACTTTGTTGGGAGAACAGACTGTTGGCACACCTTCGGTGGGCAAAAAAGCCAGATGGTAAGGCTACAAGGCACTTTCAGGGGGAAAAAAGCCCGTTGGGCATCTTCTATAGGAAAAACAGCCAGTTGTCACACCCTCAGTAGGAAAAACAACGCGTTGTCTCACCTTTGATGGGTAAAACAACCGGTCGGCACGGCTGCAAGCCACTTTCGGTGGGAAAAATAGCTCGTTGGTTCACATTTGGTAGGGAAAACAGCTCGTTGGCGCGACCGCAAGGCACCTTAGGTGGTAAAAAATATTCTATTGGGCACCTTCGATGGGAAAATTAGCACGTTGGTACAGCCGCAAGGCACTTTCGCACGACCGCAAGATACTTTCAGTGGAAAAATAGCTCGTTGGGCAACTTCAGTGGGAAAACAGACAGTTGGCAAACCTTTGGTGGGAAAAACAGCACTTTGGCTCACCTTCATTTGGGCAAAACAGCCCTATCGCATGGCCGCAAGGCACTTTCAGTGGGAAAAACCGCCCGTTGGGTTCCTTTGGCGGGAAAAACAGCCCATTGGCCCACCTTTGGTTGGCAAAATAGCCCGTTGGCACGGTCACAAGGCAATTTTGACGACAAAAATAGCTCATTGGCATACCTTCAGTGGGAAAAACAGCCTGTTGGCACAGCTGTAAGGCACTTTCAGTGGGAAAAATAGTTGTTGGGTAACTTCGGTGGGAAAACAGACCGTTCGCACACATTCGGTGGGAAAAATAGCATGTTGGCACACCTTCAGTTGGCAAAACAGCTAGTTGGCACAGCCGCAAGGCACATTTGGTGGGAAAAATAGTCCGTTGGGCACCTTCGGTAGGAAAAACAGCCCGTTGGGCACCTTCGGTG
>JAOTJB010214279.1:0-17784 GCA_027123815.1 Erythroxylum minutifolium | reverse complement strand
CTCCGTTATCTTGGGATATGTGTCGGAATGACCTACGGGCGTTCCGGTGCGTACCCTAGGGTAATGGGGTGTTACATAAACATTAATTCTTTTCATAACAAAAGTTAACCGAGCACTCTTTGTGGGATCAACCTAGACTTATCACTGCTATAATTTTAGGTCTAGTTATTTTAAGTAGTGTTATTATGTGCTTCATCAATTTTGGTACCATTGTCAGGGAGTGGTGTTTTAGTTTTAGTTTTTGATTTCGATTAGTTTTTTGTATATATTTGTTTATAATTAGTTTCATTTTTGTTATTTCTTGGTCTTTTCACTTTTTGTTTAATGTTTGTGTATTTTAAAAAATTTTAAATTACATAGACAGGAGTAAATTTTCCTATAATTCATATTCTCAATCTTATAACCTTGTTTTTAGTGAACGCACAAACTTTAGTTATAGATGGGATAACTAACAAAATTAGTTCCTTGATAGTTTGTAGGATACACAACAATTCTCGTATAGACCATAAGCTTCTTCTTAATGGGTTGAAATCCAATTCTTTGGTTTAATCTAGGCCTAAGCACAATTTCGCATATGTCATTGAATTATCATCTTGACACTTCTCTTTAGACTATTGATCGTGAATTAATAACAAGCTCTGTTAATCCCCTTTTTTTAGGTTGTAGTTAATTAAGAAGAACTAGTTAATTAATCTTAACCATAAGGAAACCTATAACAAGCTCTCTCAATACTTTTGTTCCAGCTCCTTCTCTCATGTTTTTGTTTCAGCCCTCACCCTTTATTTTCTTCTCTCAGCCATCCCAATCTTGTCCAGCTACCTCCCACCTACTTATTCTTAAAAACCGAAGAGGATTAATCAAGAAACATCTCTCACAATGCACTGCTTCAGTCTCCACTAATGCATATTTTAGCCTCCACTCACGCATGTTTCAGCCTCCACTCACACATGTTTCTTTCTCAGCCAGCCGAAACCTTATTTTTCTTTCTTTATTCCTAAGCTACATTCCAAAACATATGGCAACTAGGTTTTCATGGATAAATGGATAGGTGTCCTTTTGTGTTGTCTTCTAATGCATGTCATGGCTGTAACAATTTGTTTCTTCTTGTAATGTATGTCACGGCTGCAAAATTTAATTGTTACAGTCACAAAACACATTCAATTCTTTCCTTTCTTCCAACCATCCACTCCTTTGTTCTTTATACCTTCCAACCTTGTTTAAAATGTAGCTAGGTTAAATGGATAGGTGGTATAAATGGGAAAGTTAGGTTAAAATATTCACCACCATAAATGATGTCTCCCGTTGCATGACTGTGCAATTTTCCAGCCCTCTTCTAATTGACGTTTTTAGCATATATCTTCATCTTCCTTGGTGATTTCTTATCTTCTTCTTGCTTTAATCTTCTTCTTCTTGCTCCATGAAGACAAATGAGTGTGATTCTTAGAAAAACGGTCCATATATAGTGGCTTGGACTCACTTTAACTCCTTTGCTTCCGAATTATGCTTAAAACAACATATGAGTCAAAGTGAGTATCTTAAACAATTTCATATCATTAATCAACAAGTGTTATTGAATAAATATACAATTAATTAAGCACATATCAATTTCCCCTACACTTAGCTTTTGATCATCCTCGGGTAAATCGTCAAAATCAAAGTCACAAACTAAAGCTTTTACTCTTTTTCCATATTTACTAAGAACAAATAATCATAAATAAAGATTAATGACTTTCAAAAGCCATAGTAATAATTCCATATTCAAAGCTTCTACTCATGATTAATCAAAATTCATTACCTTTAGAAAATGATAAATCTATAGGTAGATTTGGGAAATGTGTTCAAATAAAATATATCTATAAATATACTCAACATCATTCATGATCATGACATGACATTTCACAAATTTACATATCATTTCATTTCTCCAACACTACAAGTCACATGTAAAATCATGAATCAAAAGACTTTTTCATGTTGTAATGTAGGCAAGGGTAAGGTGAGATGTATTTGGGTAAAGTAGCATAAAAGTCATTAAAGCTAGTGAAATAAGAAACACTCAATATAACATCAACTGCAAAAACCAACATTCAGTCACATTTGTGTACATCAACTATAATGAATGGAAAAATTACGTTTCTTAGCTCAAATTTAAGCTCTCTCACCACAAACCACAAGAAGCACAATTCACTTACAAAAGTTAATCATAAACAAGACTTTGTAATTATAGGGAGTGACCATTAAAAGCAACATCTACCTCATATCCATCATACTCAAGTAACCCATTCAATACAACTTTAGGAGGAAAGATTAATCACATATAACTTTGTAACATATACGCATTTCCTCCGTGATAATTTTATTTGAACATATTTCTTTCTTTCTTTTCTTTTCTTTTGTCTTTTTGCTTCTTTTCTTTTCTCTTCTTTTTTCTTTTCTTTTTTTCCTTTCTCTCATTTTTTATACATCGAAAGAAACTAGATCAATATGGGAATTTCAATGATAAGACATAAAATAACATCCCAATCATTATGGCCAACCCATACATATGTACACCCCCATACTTACAATGTTGTGCATCCACAATCTTCAACAATCACAAATGTTTCACTAGCTTTATAGCTTGGGTAGGACATTTGGCTAAGTTCAAAAGCATGTAATGTGGTTAGTACACAAAGAATAGGTAAATAACGCATAAGGGGGGCTTAACAAGGGAAAAATCATGTGAATAAGGTAGGCCATTTGGCTAATGTAGCTTATACAAACAAAGAATGTCTAATCATTTTCATGTTAATACATGTGATAAAAATGTGATCTTGAATAGAAAATCAAAGCAAAATTAAGGTGTACATGTCATGAAGGTCACTGATAAACTAAATGACAATAAGACTGATATGGATGTGTCAGTCTATAAAGGCTCAAAAACTCACTATCTTTTTTCTACTACTAGTCACTACTCTTCTAAAGATAATGCACATTGAACAATAACAAGAGTAAAAGTACATGCTAAAGTTTTGTATGAATATTTCTAGTCAATTCACACTCTAATTATGACTACATAGTCTTAAAAGCAATAAAAAATGAGAAATTTTTTATTTTGTTTGTTTGATTTTGAAAATTGCGTAAGAAGTCACATAAGCAATAGTTAAGCTCAAAATTATGCAAAAAAGCTAATATCAAACTGAGATCCCCACTTTCGCACTTAAAATTTACATTATCTCCAATGTAACATCAAAAGCAAGAAATGGAGCATTTAATAAAAATAGCAATTGCAAAAACATAAAGAGATAGAAGTTAACTTCTCTTAGGTTGCAACCTAAGCAGTGCCTTTAGTTACTATCATTGGCTCGACTCCACTTTGCTCAGTCTTCATAATGAGGGTTTTCTAACCCTTTCACTTCCGCATCATCCATTTGGAATCCTTTATAGAAGGGTTTCAGTCGATGACCATTGACTTTGAATTTCTTATTTGTTTGTAAGCTTTCAATTTCAACTGTAGCATGTGAAAACACATTAGTAACAACAAAAGGTCCAATCCAACGGGAATGCAATTTACCTGGAAAAATGCTTAATTCATGAATGGTAGAGAAGAACTTTTTTCCAACCACAAAATTCTTCCTAACAATCATCTTATAATGAAATCGTTTCTTCTTTTCATTGTAAATTTCTGCATTCTCAAAAGATTTAAGCCTAAGCCCTTCCAATTCTTACAATTGCAGTTTCCTCTATTCACTAACCGTGTCCATCTTCATATTACATTACTTAATGGCTCAAAAGGCCTTATGCTCAATTTCCACTAGAAGATGACACAATTTTTCGTAAATTAGTCGGTATGGAGACATCTCAATTGGTGTCTTCTGTGCAGTCCTATATGCCCAAAGAGCATCATTAAGTCATTGACTCTAATCTTTACGATTTGGGCTTACCATTTCTCAAGGATGGAATCGATTTCTCTATTTGACACCTCTACTTTCCCATTCATCTGTGGATGATAGGTCGTAAGCACCTTATAAGTGACATGGTATTTCTTTAAAAGATTTCCCACCAATTAATTGCAAAATTGAGTACCCTTGTCGGTAATTAATGATCGCGGTGTTCTAAACCTAGCAAAAATGTTAAACTTGACAAATTCTGCAACAACTTTAAAATCGTCAGTCCTAGTGACTTTAGCTTCCACCCATTTAGAAACATAATCCATATCCAACAAAATGTAAACAAAAGCAAAAGAAGAAGTAAATGGTTGCATGAAATTAATGCACCATACATCAAAAATTTCATATGCAAGAATTGGAGATATCAAGAATTGGAGATAAAGGCATTTGATCTCTATAGATAAACTACCTGTTTTTGGCACTGTTCACATGTTTTATAGAACATATAGGAATCTAGAAATATATTTGGCTAATAAAAACCAAGTTCAAGTATCCTCCTAACAGCTCTACTAGGCCCAAATTGGCCACCACAAGCACAAGAATGACAAATTTTCAAAATTGATTCATATCTGTATTCAGGCACACATCTCCTGATCACTTGGTCAGAACAACACTTCTACAATTGAGAATCATCCCAAATATAATATTTTGATTCACTCTTTATTTTGTTCCATTTAGCCTTACTCAAATCATTAGATATCTCATGGTTCACTAAATAGTTTATAATATCATCATACCATGGAACCTTACGTTGATGTGTTAGTAATTGCTCATTTGGAAACAACTCTTACAATGACACTAAGTCCTCTTCCTTCACAACTCGAATCAAGTGGTCTGCGACTGAATTATCTACACCTTTCTTGTCTTTGATCTCCAAATCAAACTCCTGGAGGAGGAGAGTCCATATAATAAGCGTCAGCTTTGCTTCCTTCTTTCATAACAGATACCTTAATATTGCATAATTAGAATATACAATCACGTTAGGACCAAGCAAGTAAGTTCTAAATTTGTTTAAAGCAAACACAACATCTAAAATCTCCATTTCTATGGTGGAGTAGTTGGATTGGACTAGACTAAGAGTTCTTGAAGCATAGTAAATGGCGTGAGTCATCTTGCCATATTTTGGACCAAGAATGGAACCCACAGGAAAATTGTTAGCATCGCACATAATCTAAAGTGGTTGACTCCAGTTAGGTGGTTGAATGATTAGTGTCGAAGTCAAAAGCTCTTTCAACTTATCAAATGCTTGCTTGCATCCCTCATCAAACTCAAATGGCATGTCCTTTTGTAATAAATGCCAAAGACTTGTTGAGATCTTACTGAAGTATTTGATAGAACTGCGGTAAAAACTGCATATCCAAGAAAAAAATGAACCTCCAGCACATTTGTGGGATAAGGTAAGTTTTGCATAATTTCTACCTTAGCTTTATTGACCTTAATTCCTCTAGATGAGATGACATATACCAAAACTATTCCTTGTTCAACTATAAAATGACCTGTTTCAGAATTGAGAACAAGATTAGTTTTAATGCATTTTTTAAGTACACAATTCAGATTATCCAAGCATACATCAAATCAATCCCAATAGATAGTAAAATCATCCTTAAAGACCTCAATGATGTGCCCAACATGCTCAGAAAATTACTTACCATGCATCTTTAAAAGGTTATTAGGGCATTGCAGAGTCCAAACGACATCCTTCTGTAGGCAAATGTACCAAATGGGCATGTGAAGGTTGTTTTCTCCTGATCCTCTAGAGCTATCATAATTTTGTTATATCTTGAATACCCATTAATGAAATAGTAGTAAGATCATCCCACAAGTCATTCAAGCATTTGTTCAATGAATGGGAGTGGAAAGTGATCCTTGTATGTAGCAGCATTTAACTTTCTATAATCAATGCATACTTGCCATCCATTTTCAATTCTTTTAGGGAAAAACTCATTATTCTCATTCTTTACCACTATAATCCTAATTTTCTTCGGTGCAGCCTAAAATGGACTCACCCATTTACTATTCAAAATTGGGTATATTATACCAATATCAAGCAACTTCAAGATATCTATCTTTACCACTTCCATCATCAGAGGATTCAACCTTCTTTGTGATTGTCTTGAAGGTTTGGATCCTTCTTCCAAGAGAAATTGGTGCATACATGTCGAAGGGCTAATACCCTTAATGTCAGCTATGGTCTACCCTATAGCTGTAATGTGGTCTCTAAGCACTCGAATAAGTTTTTCTTCTTGAAGCTTGGTTAAGTTCCTTGCTATGATTACCGGAAGTGTTTCTCCTTCCCCCAAAAAACATGTATTTCAAGTGCCCCAGTAATTGCTTTAGTTCAATTGTAGGTGCCTGCAAATTCGAAGGTATAAGTTTCATATTAGATATTGACAGTTCAATATTTAAAATTACATACCTTCTTGGTATTTGTTACAGTGATTTCCATGCTAGCATAATTTCTTCCATTTCATCTATAATGAACAAGTTAGAACTTTGCAGAGCATTTTCCTATAAATTCATACAAAGAATGACTTCTAACTCATCTTTACCATCCATATCAAAAACTTGTTGAGCTGAATAATCAATGATATCAATTGAAAAAACATAATGAACATTACTAGTGTACCTCATAGCTTCAAAAATGTTAAAGTGAACAATTTCACCATCAAACTCTATAGTTAATGTTACTGCATCCATATCAATCTTTTTCTTTGATGTTTTTAAAAATGGTTGGCCCAGAAGGATTGGTGCAGAATTAGATGAATGTTCTCCCTCCATGTTCAATACATAAAAGTCAGCTGGAAAAACCAAGTCATTAACTTGCACTAAAACATCCTCTACAACCCCTTAAGGATAAGCGTTAGATTTATTAACCAATTGAATTATAACACGCATTTCTTTCAAAGATCCTAATTCAATGAAGTGTAAATAGAATATGGTATGACATTAATTGAAGCTCTTAGATCTAACATTGCCTTTTTAAATCTAGTATCACCTATTTTGTAGGGAATTGTAAATGTACCTAGATCCTTACAAATTGGGGGAAGCTTTCTTTGAATGATTGCAAACAAGTTTTCCCCCACACTCACTTTCTCATCTCCCCTTAATTTCCTTCTGGACGTGTATAACTCCTTGAGAAATTTGGCATATCAAGGAACTTGCTTTATGACATTAATTAGAGGTATGTTCACCTTTACCTTTTTTAACATTCCAAAATCTCCTTATCTTACTCCTCTTTATTCAATTTAGCAAACCTGCTAGGAAAAGGAGGTAAAGTTTTAGTAAAATTTTTAATCAGAGGAGATTGAGAATTTACCTTAGTTCCCTTTTCAACTTCTTTTAGAGACACTTCAAGTTCCCTTTCAGATTCTTGATCATCACCAACAACAGGAGTCTTATATGGTGCCTCTATTTCTTTACCACTTCTTAGGGTGAAAGCACTTGCATTTCTTTCGGGTTTACAATCATTTGAGAAGGAAGCATACCTAGAATTTGATTCTCTAATCGGCTCACCACAGTAGCTATATGACTCAGTTGATTCTCCAAATTCCAACTTGTTTGTTGTTGAAGTTATATGCTATTCTGAGCCAAAGTTTTCATCATTTCTTCCAATGAAGGTCTAAAGCTCGATGGTTGAGCTTGTCTTTGATATGACTGTTGGTAGGAACTTTGTTATTGTCCTTCCTGCCTATAAGTGTTGAATGGAAGATTCTTCCATCCTAAGTTCTGTTCATAGGGGTAGCTAGGGTTCCTTTATTGTTGACCTAGAAAGCTTCCAAAAGCATTCACTTGTTCCATTGAAGTCTCCTGCAAGGTTAGACAAATATCAGTAGGATGTCCAATCGTTATGCAAATTCCATATACCTTGAATTGTTGAGCAGCATTTGTAGCCATTTGCCTTACTAAAGATGTTAACCCAGCTATCTGTTGCACCAATGTAGTAGTACTAGCTTCACTGACTTTCAATGATTAGGGCTCCTCTAGAATGTTAAATTGTTGAGGGTTAACAACCATGTTGGAAATCAGATTTCTGGCTTCGATGGGTGTCTTGTCAACTAGTGCACCTTCGCTTACTTCATCTATCATACTTCTTTCTTATGGAAAAAGCCCCTCATAGAAGTACTAGATCAAAAGTTGTTTATTGATTTGATGATATTGGCAGTTAGCACACAACCTCTTGAAATGCTCCCAGTATTTATATAATGTCTCCTTATGATGCTGTTGGATTACACATATCTCTTTTCGAATATTCGTAGCTAGAGAAGTAGGGAAGTACTTCTCTAAAAAAATCCTTTGCATCTCATTCCATGTAGTGATCGATCCCGAGGGTAAGTATTAAAGTCAATCCTTGGCAGTGTCCCCCAACAAGAACGGGAATGATCTCAACTTAATTTACTCTTCTTATACCTCAGCTGACTTTATGCTAGAATAGACCACATGGAACTCTTTGAGATTCTTGTGAGGATCTTCACCTGGCATTCTACGAAAAGTAGGAAAAGATGAATTAGACCAAATTTAAGCTCAAAAGTAACATCAATAGTAGGAAAATCAATATATAAAGATTGATATTGAAATCAGGAGTGGCTAACTGCTTAAGAGTGTGATCATTGTTTTGACCTACTATGTAGAATCAGTTTCAGAAATGGAATCACTAGAGGAATTAGAAAGCAAATATAAAACTATTTGAATTCTTGGTTATGAATCAAGTTTCCTATCAGATGATGAAGGATCCTCAAAACTTTGTGTAATGTCTTCTCGCTTTGTGTAACGTTCTTCCAAGTTCTGGATCAAATTTTAATTCACTAAAGTAAGAAGATCTTGTCATACACGGTAACTAAACAAATAAAAAAAGAAGTTAATCAAAAATAAAAATAATAATGACAATAACAAAATAAAAGAAAGCAAATAAATTTAGAAAAGCAAAGGATATTAATCCCTAAAAACAACACCAAAATTGATGCAGCACATTGTAACACTACACAAAATAAACTAGACATATAACTATAATTGTGGCGAGTCTAGGTCGATCTCATAGATATTAAATCCAATTACTTTCCTAAATTCTAAGTATATATAAAATACGGAGGTTTGGTTCGATACAAATTAGAAAAAACGAAAAATTGAACATATAAAAGCAACTCAAACTAAACAACAATAAAGTGATAAAATTGATTAATGGTTTGAAATCTGATTTTTTTGTTTTTATCTCGACCTAAGTACAATTTCACATATGTCATTGAATTATCATCTTTACACCTCTCTTTAGACTATTGATCGAGAATTAACAACAAGCTCCCTTAATCCTGGTTTTTCCTTAGGTCTTAGTTAATTAAAAAGAGCTCATTAATTAACCCTAACTGTCGAGTAACCTATAATAAGCTCTCTACACACTCTCGATTGCTATCATTTGTTCTAGCTCCTTCTCTCATGTTTTTTTCAGCCCTCACCCTTTATTTTCTTCTCTCAGCCATCCCAATCTTGTCCAGCTGCCTCCCACCACCTTCTTATTCTTGAAAATTGATGAACATTAATCAAGAATCAACTCTCATAATGCACTACTTCAGCTTCCACTAACTCATGTTTTAGCCTCCACTCACGCATGTTTCTTTCTTAGCCAGTCGACACCTTTTTTTTTCTTTCTTTATTCCCAAGCTACATTCCAGAACATATAGCAACTAGGTTTTCATGGATAAATGGACAGTTTTCCTTTTGTTTTGTCTTCTGATGCATGTTATGGCTGTAACAATTTGTCTCTTCTTGTAATGCATGTCACAGCTGTAACATTTAATTGTTATAGCCATCACACACATTCGGTTCTTCCATTTCTTCTGACCATCCACTCTTTTGTTCTTTATACCTTCTAACTTTGTTTAAAATGTAGCTAGGTTAAATGGATAGGTGGTATAAACGGGAAAGCTGGGTTAAAATATTGGTAAATGATGTCTCACGTTGCATGACTGTGTAATTTTCCAGCCCTCTTCTAATTTACATTTTCTGCATATATCTTTATCTTTCTTAGTAATTTCTTGTCTTATTCTTGCTTTAATCTTCTTCTTCTTACTCCATGAAGAAAAATGAGTGTGATTCTTTGGAAAATGGTCCAAATATAGTGCTTTCAACTCACTTTAACTCATTTGCTTCCGAATTATGCCTAAAACCATATATGAGTCAAAATGAGTATCTTAAGCAATTTCATATCATTAATCACTAAATTTTATTGAATAAATATACAATCAATTAAGCACATATCAATAACCTAAATTTTCAGTAGAATACTCTACAATTCTTATAGGATGGAAGACAATTTTTATAGGAGACAAGGTCTAGCGTCCAAGAGTTGGAGAGGTAGTAAAACTCAAGTATGTCTCTAAAAGAATTAGTTAAAGTTTTTGTACTAATACTTTGCAAATTTCAGCAGGAAGAAATGCAATTCTAGTAAGAAACAAGTTCTAGAATCTAGAACTTAGCAAGACAGATGGGTCAATTGGCAGAAGCTATCAACTGGCTAGCATCCCCAAAGCGAAGAGACGCAACCATCTTAACTCTAGGTGTACCCAAGGGACGTTAATGCAGTGTTATTCCTAAAAGGTTCTAAAAAGACCTAGGCTATCCTACTCTCAAGTATACGAGATAGTTGTCGTTAATAACCCAGGGTTGTCTCGCACAGAGGTGAAATTGGTCAACTTAAATTAAGTTTTAATTAAAAATAAAAATAAAAACAATGCAATCCTAGACATTCTATCCCAATTATTGAGTGAAAGCCTTTAAGGAAAATTATGAAATTAAATTGAAAAATAGACGAAATCAATTGGTAGCAAAGACAAATAGATTAATCAAAGTGGAAAATTCTTGAGAATTAATTTTACTAATTTAATCTCCTATGTATGATTAAGGGAAAATGATTGGATTATTGTCT
Source organism: Erythroxylum minutifolium (assembly GCA_027123815.1). Taxonomy (NCBI): domain Eukaryota; kingdom Viridiplantae; phylum Streptophyta; class Magnoliopsida; order Malpighiales; family Erythroxylaceae; genus Erythroxylum; species Erythroxylum minutifolium. Next base: position 6,939 of record JAOTJB010214279.1, on the reverse strand, counting down.
TACTAAAATTAATAGTTAGGTTCTAAATCGATTCAAATAATGAAATAGTATAACTTTCGTATTCAACAAGTTATTATCCAAATTAATTACAAAAACCTGACTACCAATTACCACTTAATATATTTCTAGTTCTTAACCTAAGTGTCCATAATTTCACAATCCGTATTAAACTTCATCTCTCGAATCTTCATTTAACACTAAAATGATGCAAAGTTTGGTCATTCTATTACATCTATTCAGTTCAGAAACCACGACAATAAATAAGACAACATATCTATAACCCAATCATGCATATTCAACTAAATAGCTACATTAATTCTCAAGAAAAGAGATTAGCCCATCATATCATACACATGGTTCGTCATACTTAAATAATTCAATACCATGTTACTGTCAACAAAAGTTTGAAAATAACAACCCAATAACAACTTAATGAACTATGATAAGATAACAAGCAATAGTCATTAAGTTAACAAGAGTATGAATTAATTAATACCAACAAAACAGTAAACTTAATGAATCAAGCAACAGATAAGGAATGAGATAAGCAAACAGAGGGTTGGATAATGAGATATTGGAGGTCATCTGCACACTCAACTTTCAACTTTGGCTCTCGCTTTCTACTTCAATTGCTCTCCTTTAATCGAATGTTCGCTCAAAATCATCTCCAACTCCCACTTTCGGCCTCTCTTCCTAGCTCCCACTTCTCTGTTGCTGCTTTCTTCTTCTCCTTCTCAGACTGTCTCTGTTTCTCGTCTCTATTTATCTTCTTTTTCTCTATCTCTCTGCGCTTACCATATCTGCGTCTCTGTGTGAGTGAACAAATGAAAAATAGTGAATGAAAGATGATTTCTCTTCATTCACTGTCTGCTTTTACTTTTTTTTCCTTCCTTTTATTTTTAAAGCCCGAGTCTAGGTTAGGGTTTGTAGGGTTATTACACCATCAACCTACATATGTCAAATTCAAAGTTAGTGTCCACGAATTTGCACGAGGGTGACTAGTTAAGTCACCCCGTGACTAGCCATGCATGAGCGTGCATGGGGAGTCATGGCTAGTCATTGGTATGACTACCTTTTCACACCCATGCAATAACCATGCATAGGTGTGACATAAAATCATCACCTTACATGGTGGTGACTTACTAAGTCACCACCGTCCATGACATTTAATTACATTAAATGTTATGCACTTTAAGGTGGTAAAGTGATGACACATTTCACCACCTTACGGTGGTGATAAATCAGCACCTTAAAGTGCCTTTTATTTAATTTCCTCTTTCTTTCTTTCTTTTTTAATTTTCATGAAAAATTTATGTGACTTTAGTTTTAATGGAAAATTCACAAAATAACCCAATTAACATTCATGCAATATTTACACCATTTTAACTCAATTAATCTCACATTTAGATCAAAAACAAAAGGATTTGTAACCAAAATCAAGATATGAAGGCAATTAAAAGCAATAGAAATTAGACACAACATGCAAAGAACTTACAGAGTGAAGAGGAGCTTGAGAATCTTGAGAAAACTACTCAAGGAATTGAATGCGTTTAGTAAATAGCTTATCAGTTGTTTTTTAGCTAATTTACACAAATCAGCTAGTTGACCATATCAAAAAGCTATTGAAGTTGTTTGGTAATTTGGCTGATTAACTAGCTGATTTAAAACAATTAGTTGAAAATGAAAAAGCTAGTATATTGGAGCATTTTGCTCCAACAGCCAAACATTTAAGAGATGAAAATACAATAGTGCCCTTTGAATTTAATGGATATTGTACGTATGTGGAAGCTTTGCATAAATCATTAACCAAACCCACGTTTTATTCCTCTTCATAAGCCTTTGTTCTATTAAAGAAAGCAAGAACAACAACATTTTTCAAACAGAAAAATTATCAGTAAAAAATAAAACTCATATATTTAAAATAACACAATATATATTTTTATCTATTTATTTATATGCATAAGAAAAAGTAGATAATAATATGAAAATAAAAAATAAGATATCTACAATTTCATTAAATTTGGACACTAACATTAAAAAGATAAACTGTAAATTTATAACGAATTTGAATCAACTTTAAACACATATTTTTTGACTAAATATAAACTAAATTTAGAATAAGTTAAATGTTAAATTAGATTGATTTTTTAAATAACAAACTAATTTTACAACAAATCATAACATATATTAACGAGTCAGGAATGGTATTTTCTTCACTATAATATTTTGTACGTGTACATTTTAAAAAATAGTATATTAAAAATTAAATATATCTTGATATTTTCACTTCTTAAACATATATATATGCATATTTATTAACCACGGTTACTTTATTTCCCTTTTCCCTACCAGTCATAATGAAATAAGATATTTTTTAAAGTTATACCCTTACAAGTCTCTTTACACATAAACAACTAATACTAATCAGCTAATTTTACCAAACATCTTTAATAAACTGCTGATGTTATCAGTTGGTCAAATCAGTTGATATAATCCATTGTCGACTATTAACTGATAGAATCAGTTAATAACTAAAGCAATCCGTTGATTGCCAAACAGGGTCATTATTCAACTTGAAGGTAAGTACTAAGTCCATAATTATTTTTAAGACTAATCCTTCGCCTTTACCTAGGAGATTAGAGAAATTAAACAAGGAACGAAAGGGTGAACAAATATTTAACATATTTTCACAATACATGGACTCAGTAGAGATTAGAAGTTTAAAGATAAGGAAAACACTAGAAGTGAATGATCATCAACCTAGACATGTCCTAAAGAACCGTAAATGAGTGCATATGACATCTGAAGATCATAATTTTTTCATGTGATGAGGAAAACTAGGAGTCAAGCTAATGACAATAGATAAAGGTGCTACTTGGTGGTAAAGTAAACACATGCAAGAGGCGTGTGAATTGTGTGTAAAAAATTTTCAAGGTACTTTCAAATTATTCAGATCCAGCTAAACAAAAATAGGTCTATATATAGAAAGGTCCTATCAACTTTCAAAAGGATCATGTTGATGTTAAAAAAAATCTTGTTAATAAAAAGGGGCTTGCTAGTGCTCAAAGAAAAGGAGTCTGCTAGTGATAAAAAACGAAAAGAGCTTGTCAATCGATAAGAGCCTATTAAAGGAGCCTGTCAATCAATAGGAACCTATTAATGCTCAAAAACAAAATGAGTCTTTTAATCAATAGGCGCCTGTTAATGCTTCAAAACGAAAGGAACCTCTTACGATAGAAAAATAGAAGGAGCCTATTGTAAAACTGAAGGAGACTTTTGAAAACACAAAATTATAATGCAAAAATTTAAAAGTTCAGAAGAGGGAGAAATGAAACAGTAGATCTACACTGCTTCTATTTATAACGAAGCCTTCCATTCCTCCAGTATCCAACTTAATTATTTCACTATAAAATCCAAATAGTAATTTAACGAGTCTCTTCAAACTCACAAGTGCATATTTTTTCAAGGTTCTTTAACCTTCCATAGTAGTAGTATTTTGCTAGTCTCTACAAGCTCTCAATAAGAAATGTATTAAAGATTTAACAATCTTTCTTAATAGAGTGATATCACTTTTTAAAGCATAAAGAGTTTGATAGAACTTTCAAGAATCTTGATGCTCTAAGATATTTCGCAAATCTCGTGTATTTCATAGATGCAGTGACTCTTCCTTAAGTAGACATTTTCCTCAACTAGCCGTTACTTAATCTACGCTATCTTTCCTACTGAAATATTCGATATTCAGACATTAAGAAGAACATCCTGTCAAGGCTTCCAGAGTTGATTATTTGAATTCGTAAAAACTTCTAGATGTTATGGAATCATTTATGAATAGGCAAGTTCATAAAGAAGGTTCCTACAAGAAATGAAGCAATTCTCTTATGATTTATTTCCTTTTAAGAATTATACCATTGCCTATATAAGGAAATAAATCCACTTTGAATTTTGAAATATTATAAAGTTATCATCAAAATTGTTAAACATAACCCTTGAGTTAACAATCTCCCCCTTTTTGATGATGACAAACAATAATAGATATATTTTCAAAATTCAAATAATAATAAAGTGTTTCAAAAAGTATCTGTAAATTTTACTCACAGTTATAATTAGAAGAAGCCTGACTTCGAAAGAAGCCTATTGTTTTTTTAACATTTCAGCAAAATATATCATCAATAACAAATATATCAGCGAGGCAATATTGAAAATATATCATAAGTGCAAAGTAAATATATCACCAATTGCAAAGTATATCATTAAATATTTCTCCCTCTTTATCATTATCAAAAAAAATGAGGGAAAATATCTAAGGCATTAAACAATATCATAAGTATGTAAGAACATACTAAGTAAGAAAAATAGAGCTATTAAAGAGATTAAAAGATTTTTTGAGTTAAATTTGCGTATCAAAAAGCTGGTTTTGCATATTTTCTATTTGTTTGTGCATTTGATCTTGATTAGAGAGAACTTCCTTTAAATGTTGAAGGATCAGATTATTGGAGCTCTGAAGTGCAACAGGGGCTGATTTTTGTGGAGCGAGTCCCAAGAGGTCTACTACTCTTTCCATTTTCTTCTCGACCCACACATTGTTTTTTAGCTTATACCCGAATTACTAGGAAATGGAAGAATGGAACTTACCTTGTGCATACCAATCCAAACTATTAAAAGACACTCCGTGTTAGGAAAAAATTTTGGTTAACAACATCCTATATTGCAAACCACCAGTCGTATTTTTTATGACTTTCTTTGTCTACCATAAACTTCATAATCATTGCTAGGAGGTTCATTTTGTTTCCTTTTAATAGATTATAGACCATATACTTATCCAAAAAACTGCACCTTTCTACTAAGCTACTTCTTAGAAAGGTGTAGCCAAAATGGATGTAAGGCATCTTGACAATAGGTCCAAGTGTCTACACCAGGGTCTTCCCTTATGTGCATTCTTGTTGTGTACACATATAAAGTCCACAACCTCTCCTAAATTAAGGTCAAAAATGTCCCACTTATGACAGGGAAGATCGACCCTACCTATGGGAAGTATATTCAGAATGTTTTCACAAATCTCTTCCGTGATCAAGATCTCACACTCATAGACCCAAGAAATTATTGCCAACTTTCCATCAATTTCTTCTTTTCTCATATGTGTGTAAAAACATCTAACCAGGTCATCACAAGCTGTTTCATTCAAGTTCACAACATTTTTCCTAGCCAAACACAATCATAAAAGAAGAGATTGGAATACCTATTTCATCAAAAAGATTGGAAGGCAAGATGCAGCCAATTACCACCTTTCTCTTCTTGTAGCACATTTTGTACCTTGCTTTAGCTTCCATTGACTAAAACAATTTCACTAATGTTGAGGACTCTCCCTTCTAAGGTGCAGTGAGTTTCTTTGACTTTATCCTTTAGCCTTAGGGATTTCTTCAAAAATGGCTTCTTCAAAAGCTAGTTCATCCATAGCTACTGGGTCTTCATTTGTTTCTTCAAAAACTGGCTCATCCATAGCAACTAGGTCCTCATTCTATTCTTTAATCATATACGAATAGCCTTTTCTTATTTCTTCTGTTTTTCTTTTTCATGAATCTTCTTCATCTTTCTTTTCACCCTGAGGAGTTTCTTCTTGTATAGTTTGTTTTACCATATTTGCTCTTGTCCTTTGTCTCCTTATTAACGAAGCTAGCTTTTCATCTGATTCGTCATCATTTACAAGCCAGTGCACTTTAGGCACTTTCTTATCCTTAGGCTCAGTTTTAGGAGAAGTGGAAGGAGGAGTAGTGGACAAAGTAAAAATGGGTATATGAAATCTTACTTTTCTTATTTCCTCCCCCCTGAGTATCCTCCTCCTCCTCCTCCTCCTCCTCCTCCTCCTCCTCCTCCTTCTTCCTCTTCTTCTTCTTCTTCTTCTTCTCCACTAAAGTGAGAAACAAATTATTGTTCGGTTGAAGATTCATTGTTTTTAGAGGAAGAGTTCGAGTCTGATTCTAATGATAGCATAGCCAAAATTGAAGTAAATCACACGTTAATATAGAATTCACGTACAATATACAAGATACATAAGAAGGGGGTTGCATTGTGTATTCTTTTCATGAATACAAAAACTTTAATATATCTTGTTAAGAACTTTTCCAATTGTTAAAAGAATACCACAAACCTTGTACAAAAATAGTTACGTAGTTAAATCGTAAATAACTTCTATATACTTGTCTAAAAACAAAATAGAATAAAATAAAATAAAGTGAAAGGTTAGAAGATAGATGCTGCGATTTTTATACTGGTTCACCCCAAATCATGGGCTACATCCAGTCCTCAAAGTTTTTCTGAGATTTCACTATACTTCGAAAATTTTACAAGTATTCTTTCTTCCGTTCCAGAGCCTCTTCAAGTTTCTTACACAAAGTATTCTTTCTGCTATCTTAGCCCCTTCAAGCTCTTACACAAAGTATTATTTCCGCTATCTTAGCCTCTCCAGGCTCTTATCCTTTCCTTTCTCTCACTAGAAAGATATTGTGAGCTTTTTGTTACAGTAGAGTTTGCTCTCTAATATCGCACTTTTGAATATAGAATTTTTCTTTGTAAGTAAACACTTGAAAGCTCAAAAAATTAAAAGTTGTTCAATCTTCAACTATGACTAGTATATATAGCCTAAGTCTCAAATTGCTTCTTGATTCTTGATAACTATTTCTTGATTCTTGTAGAACCCGTTATTCAGTTGAGTTCTGTAACTAACTCTAGCTAACTAATTGTCTGACGTACTAGCGTATCTTCATCTTCGTATCGTCTGTGTTTTCACTTCTTCTATGATTTCCACTTCTTCTATGTTTTCACTTCTTCTATATTTTGACTTCTTCTATGTTTTTCACTTCTTCTATGTTTTCCACTTCTTCTGTGTTTTTCTGCACACTTAACACACTTATCACAATAGTTCATTTATTTCTAATATTATTA
>JAOTJB010213887.1:0-17795 GCA_027123815.1 Erythroxylum minutifolium | reverse complement strand
AATTAATAGGTGGGTTCATATCTCCATCATATTTTGTTCTTAAGAATGACAAGTGTGAAAGTTGGCTTGCTTCAATGATTGATCTCATAGATATATTTCTTGCAACTATGGTCTTATAGGTTTGTGATAGGTTCAGTCTTTTATGGGTGTGACAGTAACTCCACTCTTTGGTGATAAATGCTGGAATGGCCTATTTGGAATGATAAGAATATTTGGAGTGTCGCATTAATTAGAAATGATAAAAATGTTTGACTTCAAATTTATTAATTTGAATAAAATATTCATATTTGAGTTAAATTTTGAGTAAAAAAGTCAACGTATCTATTATACAAGGCTTTCGGCTTTGTAGAGATCTGAGAGGGTTATAATGCATACAATCTTTTTATAAATTTTTACAAAGAGAATGTTTTCGTAATTTAAACCGGTGATCATATAGTTATAAAGAAGCAACTTTATCGGTTATTCCACGGCTCACCTATATTCGAAATATATTTTTGTATATAATTAGTGTTAATTATACTTTTTTGTAATTAAATAATTAAACTCTCAACTTAATCATTTACACGTATCAAAATAATGAAAAGGATTGTTAAATTTATTTATTAAAAAAGAAAAGAAACACTTTTCTTCTAATTTTATGAATATTTGGAATAAGAACTTACAAGTTGTATAGTTAGTTTAAATTTTTTATTAAAATATTAAACTCCCATCCTAGTAATTTAGAACAAAAATTAATTATATATGTCAAAATAATTATTAAATATTAAAATTATTGTTAAAAAGAAAAAGAAAACACCTTCTTTTAATTCTATGATGTGAATGACTAAATGTCAAATACCATCATTATCTCAAGGATTCAACATTCTATTTCTGGTGGCCAAAGATTTGATTTATATTTTATATTTTTCAAAAGCAGAAAGTGTTCATTTGAAAATATGGGCCGCACTTTTCAAAAGTTTTCATCTTTAAAGTTCAATATACCATGTGATCCAAATCAATGTTGACGTAAAAATATGTACACAGTATTATATGTCCACACCTGTAATAAAAAACAGTTGATAACGAACTCACCAAACTGATATGATCTTAATTTGGTCAACCATCACGGGAAGTCCAATAAGTAGTCTTATCTTTATCTTGATCCAGTGACGACCTACAAATCATGGAAAAGGGAAAATTTAGGTTTGACGTGTGTGAAGTCGGATTGATTTTGTTCTCATTTCTTTTAATGACCTTATTTGGACAATTTGAATCGAGTTTTAAGTCGGACTTATAAATTTAAATCTAACGTAAAGTTTTATTTCTTTAAATGATGTGATTTGGATTATTTGAATCGAGTTTTATGTTGAACTTATAAATTTAAATTTAACATAAAATTTTATTTATTTAAATGACTTTATTTGAACCATTTGGATCGAATTAATTTTGAGTCAGTCCTATAAATTTGAACTTAACGTAAAATTTGTTCGACTATAATTTAACTTGTTAACTTGGAATTAGAATTAAACTTAGTTTCCTAAGAACATACTTTGTCTTTGTCTTTGAGTATTCTGAAAGATAATTCCGTATGGTCCTGCAATTATTCTGTAAGTCAAAAACTAACAGCCACTGTGCGGTTACTTACGGGCCCAACTTGTCTCATACTTGGAATTGACTTTTCACTACAGCCATGAAGATCAAAGCCGGCTCAAATCTGATATAAAATTTGATTTTATATCAGATTGAACTTATAAAAAATTAGAATTTATTTACCATTATCAAGCCTAGTAAGAATTTGTCCTAACATTTCGATGTGCCAATGTTTTAAAAACATGATAAAAACATGATAAAAAATTAAACCAGTAAGACAAAAAGTTTAAGATTTAACTGATATTAGACTATTATAAAATCGATTAAAAATTGAATGAAATTAAACAATTTGAAATATAAATGAAAGAGATTAATTATCCTTACTCATAAAAAATTAAAATTTAATTAAAAAAGATATTATTAAATCAAAATCAGTTAATTTATTTTAGTCTATAAGAATTTATTAATTAATAAATTGATCAGTTTTAAAAAAGATTATTAAAGTAATTTGAACTGAAAAATTAAACGGTTCAAAATTTTTATAATTAAATCGGTCAAATCAATTAAGTTTTTTAATGATTACTATTTCTTGATGTAACTATTGAATCAATTGTTTTCAATTCTACATATTACATATTTATAATTAAAATTAAGATTATACGGCTTCTTACCATACTATCTATATGTACTACAATTTTGAAACAGGCATACATTTTAAGAATGATATTTCTCAGGAGTATTAGAATGAATAACATGGAATATTTTGATGAACTCTATTGTTTTTTATAGTGAATTAAGATAATTATAATAAAATTTTCATAGTTATTAACAATTTATGAAAAATTTAATTTCATCCTTACTTTTTTCATGATTTTTGTTTGTTTGTCCTTTGAAATTGATTCGAGCTTTCTTCATGCTCCATGCACTTAATCTAGTCTTTGTTAGTGGTCAAGAGCATTTAAAGCTCTGGCCTCACAAGGAACAAAATTTCTTCTTCATTTAATGCACCATGTGTCTCCCTCATTTAATGCACTTCGCAGGGAGTGAGAGCTTGAACTCTACAAATAGAGCTCTTTCTGTGACATAAGAAAAATAGAAAGGAAGAGAAGCAACAAAGGAAGTAAGAGTGAGCAGGAGAGCGCGCGGGAGAGTGAAGAAAAATCAGAATAATAGTATACTCTTTAAAGAGAGTACGGGGTAAATACATATTGTAATTTGAAAAAATATTTTAGGGTGTGAGGTATATTAATAATAGAGAATTTATATACTATGTCTCCAAGTAGAGAGTGATTATCTTTAAAAATAAATTTGGGTCCAATTACTATCAGTGTCTATATAACAAGTTAATTACATAGTAAATTTCTTGCTGATCAGCCTTTGTGGTTTTTTACTCGCTGCATTTTGAGAGTTTTTCACGTAAAATCTAAGTGTACTTCTATTTTTTATTTTCATCTCATTTATATTTTTGGATTATATTAGCGTTATTATTTGCCAAGTCCATAACTCGATAATTAGTAGGTTTTAAATCCCAAGCCCCTTAACAACTAGTATCAGAGCCCAAGTTTTTTTTCTTTTTGCTATTATGGATAAATCTCACTTGGAGATGGAAAAGTTTGATAGCAGGAAGATTTCAAGTTATAGAAAATCAAGATTTGTGACGTCCTTATTCAGCAGGGACAACATAAGGCGTTACTTGGCAAGGAAAAGAAGCTGGAGATCATGACGGATGAGGAATGGGACGAGGTAGATGAGAAAGTGGTGTCAACGATTTGTAGTACATGCCTAGCAGATGAAGTTATCTTCAACGTGAAGGAAGAAAATACTGCTGCCGGTTTATGGAAGAAGCTGGAAAGCTTGTACCAAACAAAGTCACTCTTGAACCATATCTTGTTGAAGCGGCGATTATACTCCTTAAAGATGAAGGAAGGCACTAAGGTGTCCGAGCACCTTAATATATTTAACAACATCATAAGTCAACTCAAAAGTATTGGTGAGAAGATGGGGGACGAAGACAAAGTGGTAACATTATTATCTACCTTACCTTATAGTTATGATATTTTGGTAACAAGTCTGAGTTACAGCAAAGCCAAGAGACTTCAAATTGATGAAGTTGCAAATGCATTTTTCTCGAAAGAGTTGCGAAGAGAAGCTTCTTTAGAGAATTTAGAGAGTGCCCTCGCCACAAAAAATAGGGGCAGAAGTCATAACAGAGGATGGAGGAGATGAGACAAATCAAAAAGGAGATCAATTTTTGCACATTGAAATGATTATATATGCATTTATTGACATTTTTGGGTATAATTGATTTATAAATGTAATTTTTGATATGAATTGGGGGTTTATATGTATTGAAAATTGTTATGGAGTGTATAAATGTTGATTTAGGAATTTTAGCGAAATTTAGGAAAATTTTGAAACTTTGGGTATTTTTGGACTAGGAAAAATGCCAAGTGACAAGACAATTAATTTATGGTAGTAGAAATAAGAGTCAAATGATAGTGTAAATTTTGATAAATGACTTTAGGATTTAATGACATATATCATTGAAATTTGAAGACAATTGGGGTAGAAATTAGAGTTGATTGGACTAGTTAATGAAATAACATAATTCAAATCAATGGAAATTGGACATGTGACAAATGACATGTGTCACTTGCTATACCATGTCTTTAACCCACGATTCTTTTTAACTTTGAAAGACCATTAAATAGTTTTGCATCTTGCTTTTCTCTCCCTCTCTTTGTAAGCTTCATCACCTTCTTCTTTCTTCTTCTTTTTTTCACGATTTTGCTTCACCCACCATCATCAACGTTGAAGCTCACTTTCACCCTTCATTTGACAACATCAACATCATCTTGCTCTCTCCTTCATTTCTCACTAAGACCCATCCCTACCACCCTTGAATATTGATGTTCGTGTCATGGATGGAAAGTTAGGGTTTATGTGATTTTGAAGGATTTGGAGCTAAATCAAGTAAGTTGAATGTTAATCTTTATGGATTAGTGTAAATGGGACATTTATGATGATAAATAGAGATTGATTGAAAGTATAAATGGTGTTAAATGTATGTGTATCATGAATGAATAAATTGACATAATCATATCTTGTTTTTTTTGTATATTTGATGAGTGATAAATTATGAGTTGTGTTAAATGAAGTTTTGATGAGAGTGGATAGTTGATAAATGAAAAGATGTTTATATCGTCTTATTGTGTTAATGATGAGTGCAGTAAATTAAGAGATGAGTTCATGTGTATGTGTTCTTAATTTGAGGTTATGAAAGCTATGAATTATAGTTTATTTGTAAGGAATAGATAGAGCATTTGAAGATCTTGAAGTAAACAAGTACAAAGCATTACTCTTTTTTTTTGTTGAATGAAACATATTTTGATGATAGTTAAGAGTTAAATGATCATAAAATAAGGATGTGTACATGCTGAAACTTTGATGAGAAAAATGGATGTATAAATGTTTTGTTTTTGGGTATATTATGATGTGTTGAAATGAGGGAAATTTAAAGGACAAATTAGAAGATAAATGAAATGAAGTTGAACATGCATATGTATTTTGGCAATATATTAATCTGTAAATATCCAAATAGGATGGATTTTGATTCAGGGTAAACTAGAGACATATTTCTACAATTTTCATAAGGAATTGAATTTGAATTCTGTTCTTCTGGGTCTTAAAATTTAGCTTGAAGCTGAGTTCTGACATAGGCTGCAACACTACCATTGACAGAAATCGTGTCCTATTTTTATCAAATAAACTATATTGATGTAGGCCGAATCAGACCAAGTTGTCTTCATAAACGTTGTAGCTTATTCTCTTAGATTTCTATTGTATAAAGTTTGTAATTTTTGGATATCGTAATTGAGAGATATGAGTTTTACAAGTTAGAGTGTACTAATCCTTCAATCGTGAGAGTGCACCAAAATTTCAAACGTGCACAGTTTGTGGTTTTTTGCGCATAACTCATGGAATAATCAACCAAATTGAATGATTTTTGTTTCTTTTGAGACTTAAGACATAGAGAAACATTTCATTTGAAGAAATTATTATCTCAAACGTCATTTTTTAGGTCAAAATGGCCATACAAATATGACCTAAAATCTGCTTGAGAAAATCTAGGAAAAGTTGATTAAATGTGTGATAAGATTGTTTGATGCATTACGAATGAGAAATTATGAAAAAAGAATAGGATTTCATGAATAAAGAGATTAGGTAGGAAATGTTGAATTAAATGAGTAGAGGTTTGAGAGTTTAATGCAATCAATTTGGTCATTGAATTTAGTTGATGTTGAATGAAAGGATTAAGTTGAGTAAAATGTATTTTGGAGTAAAGAATGCTTGGAAGGTGTGTAAATTGTTTCTAAAGAGTATCAAAGAAATATACCCGAGGATTTGTCATTGAACATGCATAGAATTTAGTTATGTGAAAATGTATGTAATTGCATATAGAAGAGCTCATTGAGCAACCGCTTCCAGACATTGCTCAGACTTCAAGGCAATAAGCAAAAGGGAGCAATTGTGAGTAACCTAAGATGGTCTCACCTTGAATGTTTGTTTGCTAAATTATATACTGAGTTATTGTGACATGTATGGACTAAGTTCCGGACATCCAATGTCTGAGGCGTTTGATGCATGAATAAAACATTGGAAGTGCTACTTGAATGTACATGTGATTGAATAAATGATTCTCAACTAGTCTGTTGAATGTTGGACTAAAGTCCGATGACAAATGTGAATGAAAAAGAATGTGAATGTGAGAGAATGAGCATAATGATTGAAAACGCATGGTGCATTTCATTACATGAATGCATGAAACATAAAGGTAGTTATGACCAGAGTCACCAGTGAAAAAGAGCTTAAAGCTCAGACTGTTGTAAGAGCCTCTGGCTCACTATGCATAATGAGCCCTGTATCCTCAACAGATAAGGGACCGTATTAATGAGCCCAATATCCACAACGGATATAGGACAGTGAAAAAGGCACTCGGTCACAACAATGTAATAAGCAAATGTGAGTCTCATGAATATTGCATATACACATGAATTATATGCTTTGAATAATTGCAACTGAATTGTGAAATTGAATTGAATGAAAAATGTGAACATATATGTACAAAGTGTTTTATGATGATACATGACAAACTAAATGTTGTGAATTATGTGATCGTATATGTTGTTGTGATATGTATGATATGAATGAACCATCGAGGATGGTTACTCAACTGAGTTTGCAAAACTCATCAAAATTGCAACGTTGACTTTTCAGGTACGAGAGTGACGACTTAGCTTCTAAGACTGCTTAGAAGAGATCTAGTACAGCTTTTGGATAGAGATCACGTCTCAAAGGACGGTCAACTAGAATTGAAGGATTTAGTTACCATTTTTGTCAATTCCTCATGTATGTAGCATATTTTGTAGACAGAGTTATGAACTATGATAGGTGGTCATTGTATAAACATGAAAGTTGTATGTAATGCTACATTATAAATCATAGCTTATGAAATGAAATGACGAATTTTTAGGTTTTAGATATTGTGATATTTATGTTTTAATTTATGATGCCCTTCGATATGTAAAAGTGATAAAGTTAGCATGTCATTTTCGTTGGGCACGTGCACAGACCTCTAAAGGGCATACGTGTATGAGTCGGATGGGAGTGGGGTGTTACGCTTACAATCCTTGGTTAAAAATACAACTTTAACTTCTTGAACCTTCCTTTATTGGATAAATTTTCTTTCAGAAACTTAGCAGAAGAAGACATTTGTTTAAAGGATCGATAAAAAGAATGTTAACATATATTTTTCAATGAACTTCTAAAAAATTTCCAAAATTCCTTATCTAATTTCTCCATGACCAATCTTTAGGGAAAAGTTATAAGCAACTTCAAAGGTGTAGGGGGAATGTGTTATAAAAGGAAGAAAAGGAAGAAAGTACTAAAAGTGTTGTCATAGTCTTTGCCAAAATTACTCCAAATCCTTCCTTTACGCGAAGAATATAAAACTACAAAAATAAAAGCAATGTGGTTGTCAAACACCTTCCGAAATTTTCATAAGTAAAACTTAATACAAGTATTTATAGTTAAGGTTAGAAAAGTAGAGTTGAATATGAGAAATAACATATCCTCATAAATTATGTATAAGAACCATCAACTTACCAGCAACAACATCAACACTGATTTTGTTCTAAAACTTTTATACATCACGATAGTATGTGACGCATGACACCAAGTTTTGACCAGTGCTAATTTTTTTGTAAATTATTATGTAAAATTATGACAATTTCAGCAGTCAGATATAGTAATTTAGTGTCAATTTTGTTTTACTTCCTAACGTCTTTGAACTTCGTGAAAGGCAAGAACTATTTCCATAGAAGGTTTAACACTTTTTATTCCTTTTCCCACCAAATTTTCCACTTCTCCACATCTTCAAGCTAGAATTAACCTCTAATGTCTTCTACAAAATTACTTTCATCTTCTTATCTCCTCAATGACTCTAACATCGTCTATCGGACAACTATGGATAAAGTTATACTCAATTCCATGTTAATATCTTAAAATTATCATCTACAAGACAGTAAAATAAACATAGGAAAACATTATAAAATCCATATAGAACATGTTATAAAAGTTATAAATCACAGTTATCTTAACCTATACAAACATGTAAAATATGGACCTATCAGTAAATTGCATACTTTATGGTATGTTAGTATCTTATTTTTATTAACTTTAATAATCATCTATCATATAATCTTATATTTTCATTTTATATTATGACAAGCATATGATGCAGATATAAATGAGACCAACCATCATTCTAGATGTTTATTTGAAGATATGTTCAATTATAAAGGTATATATATTTGTTAATAATCATGTAATCCATTAATCAATTTTTTGCATAATTAAGTGTATTTTTATAATAATTAATATTTAAACGTAAAGGAAGTGGTGTGAAATGTTTACGATTTTGAATAAAAAATTAGTAGGTAATTATAAGTAATATCGTATATAATCAATGACCATTTTCAAATTTCTATCCATAATCAACTTTTCCATTATAAACTGTTGGTTGGGTAAATTACATTTAAACACCAAACTTTTTCTTAATTTTCCAATACTAGTTAGAACTACCAAAAGTAATAATAAAACACTAGAACTTTTAATTGATTACAAAACTGGCCCATCGTTAACCCTCTACTGAACCAAACTAGTAGGATCCATTAACAACCAAGCATCTATGTGATACAAAATTTACATGTCAACAAATTTATCGAAAATTAAAAAAGAATTCTAATAGAATGAACACAAAATTTTACCAAAATTCCTCTCCTCTCCCTTTTATAACCCAACCAAAGTCTTTGAGCGCTATTGTGTCCTTTTCCTCCTTATAATTAAAAGGGTCATTTTGCTTCTAAAGTTTGGTTATCTCTTTCTCCCTCCCTTCAATTCCTTTTATTAGAACTCTACTCTCCTTAAAATAATTTAGTAGCGTTAATACATGATAAGGAAAAAATAAAGAAGAAGTGTATTCATATAAAATGATATCTAGTTTAATGTTTTAATTTATTGAATATGACATTGCTCATATGCTTGAATTTTTGTTCCATATTTAAACTATTGTCCTTTAAATTTTAGCATTGCTTTTCATTTTGAGTGGGTTTACTATAGTTTCTTCTTAAAGAATGAGATATATGGTGGGGTAGTTTCATGTCATAAATTTTATCGAGTCACCCTCATACAGAAGGAAGAGCCATTTGCTTTTGACACTAATCTTATTCTATATAGTGAGTTTCCATGATATTGTAGGTTGGCTATGGTACTTATCTCATCCTTGTAATGCCTATAGTTTATGAATATATCTCCTTTAGATACTAGGAGAATTAGAAAGGGTGAAGGCAAATGAAAAGAGAAAGGCTTTGGAAGATATCTTATATATGTTGGTTATTCTATTAGGTCTTTTATAATTATTTTTAATAAATTACTGATTTTTAATATTTTTGTCATATGGATGTTTACTTGTCAATGGGTCTTATTGACTTAACGCGTCACGTCATCACCATTAACTAAAACATTAATGATGGGCTAACTTTGTAATGAATTGAACGTTTGAGCACTTTATTGTTATTTTTTAATAGTTTTAGTTAGTATTGAAAAATCACGCAAAGTTCACATTTTCAAATGTAATTTACCTTTATTGTTTTAAGTTGCCTTAAAAAATCTTTGGTGCTCTAATGATATAATTTTTAGTGTTTCTCGTTTTATAATAAAAAATATCTATAGCTGGTTAGGATAATTGAACAATAATTGATATTAAAAGGTAAAAAGAATGTGCAATATGTATAGAGACAAATAATAAAATTATTCTACCCAACTCTAATTGTAACCATATGATGTGCTTGAATTAGCTATTTAAAGGAGAGAGGTGAGAGAGAAGTGGAGAAGAATAAAGGTGTTTTAGGAGTTGGACATAAGAACATGATTTTTTATCTTTATATATACTATATTGGTGATATTTCTAATTGTATTTAGTTAATTTCTTATTAAAATTTTTACTTGTGATGGCTTAAAAACTGGGCAGTATCATGTTTGAATGTTAAGCATCACCAAATATGCAAAGTTTTATCTTTGCACCAGGACCTTGAAGGGCACACAGGGAAAGGATACGTCCCAAACGTACCAGTACGTCCTAGACATATGACGACACGATCCTTCAAACAACACCTAACAGGAGATCATACGCTACTCCAAGGTGGATTGTAGACTACTAACTCTTGTAAGTTCCAAGAATGATGGCCAAGACAACAAAGCCTCTCTCCATGGGCATACACCTCTTAGCTTTCCTTTTAGGAACCTTACTCACACAGTATCTACTCTCTTTCCCCGTTAATTCTAATCTCATATAGTAGAATTGTTTGGAAGCACATTCATGGATTGTCTTAAACTTTCTGATACACAAGATCCTCATAAAAGGTGAGTGTAGAGCATACTTGTCTCTATATCAAGACTGATAGTAACATGCACTCAAGACTCAAGCTTTTAGGAGAGGAAGAACTCAGAGAGAAACATTTAAACTCATATTCATATTACTAATCTTAAACTAGGTTTGATTACAATGAAAGAGAAGCCTTGCTTTTATAGGCAAAGCAAGGGGTACAAATGTAAATCTATTTAGAGACACACTCATTGCAACTTTAGAAAAGTAAAGGACAATCATTACACTTTAGCAAAGCTACTTTAAAAAGGGATCTACTTTTCTAAAAGAAAACAGTAACATGATAAGAAGGAATCTGGAATAGTAGTTTGTGAGCCACAAAGATTCTCCTTTATCAAAAAACTCAAAAGGAAAAAGGCAAACTCTTAAAAAGACGTGTCTCTCTTCAAAATGATAAAGTGAGATCATGATCATCATCTGTCAAGGCCATGTCATTATCAATCTGCTCAAGAATATGGCCGATTTTAGTTACAGTCCATTGAGCAAGTCCTGAGCTAGTAGTGGGCTTTTGTATGGGCTCCTGAATTGGACTACATGGTCTGCTTGAAACTGTAGAGTGGTGATATGTCGGATAGGGAACTTCACTAGCTTGAATATTAATAATATTAGAGGGATCCACTAATTTTCATTGGTCAATTGATGGAGGAATAATAGGTACAAGCATAGTGGTTCTCCAAAGTATGGTCCGAAAGAGATGCAAACATTCAAAGGAAATGAGTTCGGGAACTGGTTGAGTTGGTCCAAAAAGTAATGTATTTCATCCATTAGTTGTGTGGATTTTGTAGACCAACCAAGAGTAGTTCGCTAGTGTTGAATATGATTTAATGTGCACAAATATCCAGTGGTACTCATACAGTAGGGATGGGCGATAATGTAGATGGCATAGGTTTTCCTATCAGTTAATGTAGTATCCCAAAGATGATGATGTGTCAAGATTTGTGACATATCAATACGCCATTTGGAGAGTGGCCGGGACCATTCCAAGAATGTCCATAATAGTGAGTTGGCATTTGTAGGATCAGAAAGATGACGATGGACATGAAGTGGAGATAACAAAATTGAACAAGCATACAATGCAGACAAAGACCAGAGATGCCATAAGGTAACATCATGAAGAGTATCATAAATATGATACATTAACTTATACAGAGTAAGAACATCAAAATGACTTGGTAAAATATCAAACTAAAGAAGGACAAGATGAAGGTAATAAAACAAACTATGTTGAAGGAGAGGGAAAAGCTCTATAATACTCGTCGGAGGAGTAGTGAATAGAGGAGGAAACTCTTTTTTGTATTTGGCAAACCTGGGAAACTCCATTAGCCAAGACAAGGGAATAAAATGATGCAGAGAGTTTGAAAGAAATAAGAGAAGTGTAAGAGCAAGTGTATTGTGATGACCTCAATAGAGAATATATAATGAGAAAAAGAATCTGGAGGCCATGGTGGATGCTGACGAAGCAGATTGCATATGGATAAAGAATATCCTACTATTAGATTATGTTTGAGCAATGAGGATAAGTGTTGTGCGGAAACATGATCAGCAGGCCAAGGTGGATTCTATCTGAGCAAAGTGGATATGTATGGAGAATATGCTGCCATATGTAATCTTTTGTTACCGCACTTTTGCTTAAGACAATAAATAGTGGAGACTTGTTGGGGCTGATATGACTATTTAAGCTCCATAAGGTTCTACTTTAGAAGTAGTCGAACCTTCTTTATGTCAATGTATGGACTGAAAAATGATCGATACCTGAGGCCTGTGGGTAGTATCTATAAAGGTGAGACTTTACTATATATATCCATGCCAATGAAAATATCTGGGCCAGGTAGATTGCTTCTTAGAACTTTAGTCCAAACTGTACACTGTGGAAAGAATTGAATTCTAATCTTTCTTTTTGTAATAAGCTCGATCTTAAACGAATTACCATCTGCAATTATAAAGTATTCATCATAAGATGTCCAAGACTCAGAGGATAATATGTTGGGCTTCATGATTGTATGGCTGGATCTAGTATCCATAAACCCAATAGCATTGATGGGTCTATCATATTTATCTTATAAAAAGAGTTAGAACTGGACATATGGTCGTTGAGCTGGTGTACGATCTAATTTCATACAGGTATGTTGTTGTAGCATGTATAGAGAATCATCTGATGATTCTTCATCTGTAGTAGTAACAGAAACAACAAACTTCATGTCCTCATCTTCTTGAGATTGTTCCTCAATAAAATCTTTAAAGTTGTTGGAAGGATGAATAGGTAGAATAGATTTAATCTGCTTTAACACCTTGACATCTTTCTTTGTTTTGTGAGGATAAGTACGTGCAAAGTGTCCTGGTTATCTACAGAGAAAGCAACGATCAACTTTCTGTCGATGAGAGGATTTCTTAAAGAACTGCACAAATCTTCTTTTTTTATTGTAAGTTCTTATGGACGGTTTAGACTCTTCAAGTGTCTTGTGGACTTTTCTTCTATGGTAGACTTGTTAAAGATGAGCTTTCTTCTTTCTATGACACTTACAGGACTTTTTCTCTTAGCACTTCATTTGAAGATACGGCTTCTTGCAAGTTTGTTTGAGAATAGGACCACCTTTAATGATATTCTTGAATAAGATATGTTGGTCACATAACTTATCAAGAGAAGAGAGAGCAAGCCAGTAGATTTCTCTAGGAGATATATTAGCTATATCTCTTTGCAAAGAAGTTATGGTCCTTTGTAACTCTAGTTGCAGTTGATCTGGAAGGGATGAGATAAAAGTATATCAAAGATTAACATCATTCCATCCATTCAAAAGATAGCACCTTTCTGTCATACATTTGTAATGCTTCTGGATATCACGCTTGTTAAGTGAACATCATTTCATTGCAAAATACTCCTGACAGATATGTTTATCAATCAGATGAAAGTCACCAATGAATTCCTTATAAATAATTCCATGAAGAGCTCCAGTTGTAGTGACTTGGATATACTACATGCATTGGTATTTAGAAATACTTTGCCACCATTCTTGCAAAGTACCAATGAAACGAGAAGTGAATTCAGACAAAATATGCGGTAAAGGATGATTAGGTCTGTTCATTTGTAGATCTATCGATGCACCAAATTCATGTAGCCGATCTCTCCATTTCTTTGGTGGAAGATCATCAAAAGTAAACCAAGGACTTGAAGAAGGCTTAGTCTGTGTACTGGTCTATACAATTGGCTCAGCTTGTAATGCTGGTGCAGGTCTGAAAGGTGCAGTACCTGTGGATTTCGCTTCACTAATCTCATGTTCAGGCATAGTTATCAGAACTTGTGCTAAGTTTGATAGATCATATTGAGAAGATTGTTCTATTGCAGTCATAGTCTCAAGAGTTACGATGAACTCTGTTATGGGCACTTTGTCCTTCTCAGTAGAAGTAAAAGGATGAGACTTCAGTGGAGACATTGGAGGAGAATTAATCTATAACGGTTTACTCCACTGGTTAACTGGTTTAGGTTTTGTGTATGAAGGTGATGGCTCAGGAACCTTTTCAGGCTTAGGCTTAAATTTTGACCTTGTCGGCTTTGCTTGAGCTGCCTATTTTGCTTGAGCTGTTTGAGGATGTTTGTACTTCCTAATCAAAGGATAGTTGAACTTGAATACCTTTTAATAGTCAGTTTCCTCTGGATACTTCTGATACATAGGAGAAGCATATACTGGCTGTGTACGTGGAAATACTGAAGAGGACGAGCCATATATAACTTTAGACTATGCAGATTGCATATTAGCTTCCATTTATTGCATAATTCTTTGTATCTTCTCGATTTCCCTACATTTGTTGTCGAAGTTAGGACCCATATAATGTATGTCAATATAGTGCCAAGATTTAGCATCAAGTTATTTGATCTGAGCTTTGTAAGATTGATACATTTGTTGGTTCTGCTTAGAGACTGTGTCAACTCTTTGATGAGTAACATATGTTTGTAGGCTAATTCCTTTAATTTTAGAATCAATTCTTCTAAGAACTCTGCTCTATGCTACTGCATTTGATGTTTTCTAGTTCGAAACTTCATCTGATGGATTTGAGACAAGTGTACCTTGTGAAGTTATTCCTTACGCTCGGATGTATGGGCTAGAGATAACCATCGTTGATCCATCAGTACTCCTGTGTAATGGACGAAAGTCTTCCTCATATGAAGGTAACGCCATCATGCACGAAATAGGAGTAGGAGTCATAACAGGAACTGTTGGCTTTGTGTAACAGCTTGAGGTTTCGACATCTCTCGTAGAGATCTTATTCTGGATCTTTCATTAGTTAGACCGATAGATTTGTTGAATTCTTGAGATCTGGTGATTCCAGCATCTGGATCTTCATCAACAGATTTGCTGACTTTTTGAGATATGAGGATTCCAACATCTGGATTAGAATCATCCTTATATGGATGATATTGTGTCGAAGGCATACAAAAAAGTTTAGACTTCTTCCTCCTTTGTCTTTGATTACGATCATCATCATCGTCACTATCTGACTCAGGGTTGAGACAGACTTCACAATCGGGTTAGCACATAGATGGGTCAACATCCCATACAAAATGTCCATAATTATGGCTAACATAAACTGGATCTCCGTTAGATTTGAAATAATGGATCGGAGGACCAGCTTTACCTTTCTCATGTGAAAATACGGGTTAGGTCATAAATATACCCCTGGGGTAGAAGAACTTGTCAAATCTTCACTGGGCTTTGCATAGATGGACTTAACAGTTCCATTTTTTAATGTCTTCGAAATTAGAAGAGTCGTTATATGAAAAAAGTGTTGATAAGGTGCGTATTCCAGACCTGATAGAATCCAACCGTCAAATTAAATAGACGAATGGGATGGATTTCATATTCGTGCATCCCATTCGTCCTTAGTATATACATACTTAATAAATATCAATAGGAGTTGGGGTTTCTTAAATCTTAGTTTATTCTCTCTTCTTGAATGTAGTGAAGAAGGAAAATTTTCTTTTTGGCTCATACAAAAGTGGGGATTAAGGGAAGTTGACCATAACTAATATAATACACGTGGATTTCTTACTTACTTTATTACTTCTCAAGGTCTCCATTTTAAAACATAATGAATGTGTTTAGTATCTGTGGTCTCTCCTTATGGAAGAGAGGTGGTTAAGGATTAGTCTTTAATCTTATTTCTTCCCAATTTTTGGCCCACTTTAATTATTTACCAGTTATATTACCATTCAATATTTACATCGCAATTAACAAATCTTTTGTTTTTCTTTTTATTTTAGTAAAGGGTTGTTTTACTTATTTTTCAAGTACGAAGCCATTTGCAATCCTTATATGTTCTAGGAGCAAATCCCCAGCTACGTACTTCTAACTTGGTTTCTAGTACTCTTTTCAGTTTCACCTGCTATGACATGCATCAATTTTACTAATGGTCCTTTAGTGATGTTAAGGATTCGCCAGCATGATCTGACCCAAAAAGACTTTTTTTTATTTTTAGTTGAGAATTTAGCTAGTCCATAGTACATGGTGAATTTTTTTTCTTCTACCTGCAAACTAATTCTGATTAATTTTCATTTAAGGTCCGAGACTGGTATCTGGATTCTTTCCATGATCTGAGATCTTTTCCTGATATCAAAGATATAAGTGATGGGAGAGAATTTATGCAAATGATAAAAGCAATTAAGGTTAGACACAACAATGTGGTCCCAACAATGGCCTTAGGCATTCAGCAGTTAAAGAAAGGAATGAATCCAAGCTTGTACAAGGATCTAATTGAGATTCATCAATTTTTGGATCACTTTTACATGTCAAAAATTGGAATTAGAATGCTTATTAGTTGGTTTTAACTTCTTATTTGTTTATGAATACAACTGATCGCTTTTCCTTTTTGGCATTAATTGCTTCTTTGGACTTATAAAGTCTCACTATGCTCCTGGGTGTTAGATGATACTTAGGGCAGCGTGTGGAGTTGCACAATCTGAATCCCCCTCCTCTTGTGTGGGTTATATCAATACAAAAATGTCTCCATTTGAGGTAGCACAAAATGCTAGTGAGGATGCCCGTGCTATTTGTCTAAGAGAGTATGGGAGTGCACTTGGTTTTACTATCTATGGGGATCCCAAGTTTACATTTTCGTAAGTTGGATTTCTTTTGTTTGTGTTTTCCTTTGTAACTTCAATTGCTTCTTCTATGCCTCTCTCTTAAACATTTTTTTGTTAACTCACTAATTTGTTTTTATTTTTGCATCTTACATTATTACATTTAATTGTTTTCATTTTAGCAGTGTAGAAAGTAGTTAGGAAATTTGCTTTCTTGTTGCCTATACATAATGCCTTAGATTTTGACCTGTGTAATAGCTATGTTCCAACACACTTGCACCTTATGGTATTTGAGTTGGTTAAGAATTCCCTGTGAGCTGTCCAAGAGCTTTATATAGATTCAGATAAAGTGGTTCCTCCCATCAGAATAGTAGTTGCCGATGGAATTACGGACGTCACTATAAAGATGTTACTGCTTTAAACTTGCTGCCATCAGATTGGGTTTCCACATATATTGTCATCCATGGTAACTTCATATTGTGCTGGGCTTGCCTAGGAGTTTTTCTGTTATGTTGATTGTCAACAAGTTGTTCATCTCATTATAATAGGTTGCAGATGAGGGAGGTGGGATTCCAAAGAGTGGCCTTCCCAAAATCTTTACGCACCTTTATAGTACTGCAAAAAATCCACTAGATGAGCATTCTGACCTTGGAATATCTGATACAATAACAATGGCTGGATATGGATATGGAATTCCAATTAGCTGCTTGTATGCTTGGTATTTTGGAGGTGATCTGCAGATCATCTCTGTGGAGGGATATGGTGAGTGGATTGGGTGTTTCTATTGTATTCTGTGTCTCTGTTTCTATCTCACCTCTCTCACAGAAGCTAATGCGCATATATTTAAGCCAATTCATGATAGTAATGCATTTGATTTATGCTCTGCAGGTAGCATTGGCTCTCTGCATTTATTACTAAATGCAAGTTTCTACCTTGTTATTCTTTCTTCGCTAATATTCTAGATAGGCTTTTCAGTTTTGCAATCTCCTGTGGGGTTGTAGCCATATCTCTAAAGAATGGTGTACTTTATCTAGGTTTGGCTAAGAGAAGGTGAATAGGAGAGGATAGTCATGACTTGAAGAAATTTATCTTTGATCTTCATCTCTAGGATGACGTTTGGTACGATGAAATAAGAGATCTAATCTTATGTTT